>QEPC01005433.1:281175-318979 GCA_003113815.1 Sphenodon punctatus | reverse complement strand
GAGACTGGGTGACAATCTCCCCTGCCGAAGGGACGCGTTCACTACCCTTGCCAGCACCGTCCCCAAGGTCTCCCTGGAGGCTTTCACCAACCAGGACGGGCACGGATCTAGTTCACAACTAGTGGCTCTGACAGACCCCAGGACATTCACCGCATTAGTCGGCGTCACTTCCTAAAACTCATCCCAGAAAGATCGACCGGACGGTGCCTCCATAACCTCGTGCCCCTTGCTTACTGCTTCCAATCCAGTGTCAAAGTTACTCTGGATCTGAGCGATCTTGTCTGCGAAGTAGGTGGCAAACTCCTCACAGCGGGCCTGGGACAAGTCCCCGTCCAGGCGGAGGGAGGCCGGACTGACCAGCCCCCGCACCACCCGGAACAGCTCCGTGGGACGCGACTTCACAGGCGTTATGAGGGCAGCAAAGAACTCCTTCTTTGCTGTCCTCACAGCCTCAACATAGGACTGCAAGTGGGTCCTATGGAGAAGTCGGTCAGATTCAGAGAGAGTCCGACGCCAGCATCGCTCTAGTCTCCTACCTACCTGTTTCATACACCGCAGCCCCTCAGTAAGCCAAGGGGCCCTGCGGTGATGAGACGAAGGGAGAAGACGTCTCGGAGCCATCCTGTTGATGGCTTCCCCCAACAAGATGTTCCAATGCCGGACATGCTCATCTGCAGAGTGGCTGTCTGGGTCTAAGGTTAACTTCCTCAAAGCCTTCTGAAACCGCTGCAATTCCATCAGCCTCCAAGGGCAGAACAACCTAACTGGTCCATTCCTCTTCTGGAGGAGGTGCGCTGAGAGGCTGACCTGTAGGAGATAATGATCTGTCCATTAGGGCTTTATAGGTCATAACCAACACCTTGAATTGGGCCCAGAAGACAATAGGCAGCCAGTGAAGAGTACGGAGCACAGGTGTGATGTGCTCGCGGCGGCCCATCCCCGGTAGGAGACTAGCCGCCACATTCTGCACCAGGTGAAACTGATCTCTTCAGGATCAGTGCCACGCACAGGTTTTGTTCATCCTTTGGCTGTTCTTCTCTGTGGGGGGACTCTTCTCTTGGAGTCCTGAGGCCTACACATCTTTCAGGCCTTCGGTCCTACACCCCACTGATCTCTCTAGGGATCTCGTCCTACTCCCATTTTGGTCCAGCTCTGCACATAGGGTCTCACTGCCCTGGGTAATCTCCTTTGCCTTGAGTTCCCTTGCCCAGTCAACTGGTTCCCTTGAGGCTCCTGGGTTTGCCCGGTAGCCCCCTCCACTGGGGACTGAACTGGCTACCATCCCCTGCTCTGCTCTGGGATTGCTTGCCTAATGGTTCCCCTTCTCCACTCTGGGCCCACGCCCTTGGTCAAGCCCTCAGAGTATGCAGAGGTCCTGGGTTCAAATCCCAGACAAAAGCCCCCAATAAGGCCTTTGAAAACTGCCTTGCTCTTGACTTATTTGACCAGTTTCCTGCTTTATCAGCTGTTCATGGCCTTTCTTCTCTTCAGCTGTTAACTCTATGACGTCCCACTGAACTCTATAGGTTTCTATCTTATACCTATATCATAGATAGATAGATAGATTCTTCCAGCTTTCTATGCATAGCAATATTTAGCAATAAAATGGAATAGTGTGTTATGCTGCTTAGTGTTATGCTTAGTGACAGTTCACCTCTAACACAAGTCAGGATGATTCCTCTTTTTTTTCAGACCTCTTGCACATGAGACCGGGGGGGGGACTGTTGTGTCTTGTGCCAAAATCATGTCAGAGAGATCACGTGACATCCTGCTCGTGTGCACAGGGTTTTTCACATGATTAGCCCATTCCTCCCGTTATTTCAGTGACTGGAGACAGGTCTGAAAATCCAGCCTTTTGTCCCGTCACTGAAATCATGGCAGAAATGGCTAAATGCTGCTGCACACGAGTGGAACTTCACATGATCCCCCTGATGGGATTTTGGCTCATGGAAGTCTCCCCTCACCCTCACTCCTACCTCCGGTCTCATGTGCAAGTCACCTTCCAGCAGGGGAAGCACTGAAACCCCATAAGAGATGGCACTTTTCACAGTCCTATTTGGATGTATTGTCATCACAAGGTGGCAAAGTGGCTCTCTGAACCCAGAGTGACCGCCTGGCAAACTGAAAATCTCTCATATTCTCTCTCATACGGCGTTCTCTGATCTCAACAGAATGGCTATAACTTTTTTAGATCGGTAAAATAACAAAATATAAAACAACGGTGCTATTTTTGCTGGAACTTTAAAGAAATGCTTTTGTGCTGAAAAGTGAACTGTAATAGTTAAAATTGGGCAGAGTTATAAAGCAACTGAACATGGGGTCTTACAGTGGCAAACGCTGGACAGCTAAAAGCATCCCCGCAAGTATTATCTGCAGCAGTAATTCTAAACTGGAGGCCACCTCCTTGTCCCAAACATAGTCACAAGAGTTCAGACATCAACCTCTGAGGATGCTAGCTACTGTCCCATGATGCCCAGGAATTTCCCAGTATGCTCAGACAAAATGGCT
This sequence comes from Sphenodon punctatus, assembly GCA_003113815.1. Taxonomy (NCBI): domain Eukaryota; kingdom Metazoa; phylum Chordata; class Lepidosauria; order Sphenodontia; family Sphenodontidae; genus Sphenodon; species Sphenodon punctatus. The sequence goes on along the minus strand of QEPC01005433.1, from coordinate 316,471 downwards.
TCCCACCAACATAGGAAAATGTAGCTTATACATACATACCTATGACACATTACAACTGCCCAGTGGCAGATCTCACAGCTGGAGCTCTGTAAATAATGAGAATCAAACTGAACAAGTTAAAATCCAGCCATATATAGATTCACACCTGGCCCCTCTCCAGCCCAGCTGTGCAAGGGACTTGCAGCTGCAGCTTCCCTGAGCAGTCCAGGAGATGTCCATGTCATTAGCTGAGAAAAGCAGCGTTTAAGCCATACACGAGCAATAGAGGGGTGGTTGTTAGTGCAGGTGGGAGCAGCTGGTACTGAATGTCAGCCTGGGACCTGATCCTAAAGGGTATCAAGTGTAAATTGCAGTTTGGCTCCTTTGTTCTTCTATTTTCAAAGACTAAACAGGAAGATGGGGAAATCTTTAAAGCCGAGACAGACACACAATTGTGGCTCCATGTTGAGTGTGTCAATGGCGCGGCTGCCAATTCTCATGATTTCAGATAGCTTCCTTAAGGCTGCTGGAATTGTGAAAGTCTTCGATTTTAGTTTAAAAGAAGAGGAAGTGTTTAGCCCTTCTGATCCGGTTGCAAAGGAAAGCTTGGAAGTGGAACTGAAGCACTATCCAGCAAGCTTCAAAATCAAATGCCAAACAAAAAGAGCCCCAAATGTATTGTTTAAAAATGTCATGGTTTTAAAGCCAAGCCCATTGATTTGTTTCCTATCTGGGATCGGAAACTGCCGATCAGATTTTTCAGTATGTCCCAGTCCCAGTGGACTTGGCAAGATGCAGACAATGTAGTGGGTGATATCCCAGGCCTTCTGCCTCTGCTTGTGGCCTCCTTCCTCTCTCTGTTTTCAGTGCACCGTTCAACTGCCAGGCTGGATCCCCCTGTCCCCTATGTGGTTTCATGCCGTGTATCCTTGTCTCCATTCAAAACATAGAATCTATAGAATCACAGAGTTGGAAGGGATCTCAGAGGTCATCTAGTCCAACCCCTTGCTCGACGCAGGAAATCTGCAGCTACAGCATCCCTGACAGATGGTCGTCCAGCCTCTGTCTGAAAACCTCCAGCCAAGGAGAGCCCACCACTGCCCTAGACAGTGTCTGTTCCACTGTCAAACAGCTCTTACCATTAGGAAGTTCTTCGGAATGTTTAACCAAAATCTGCTTTCTTGTCATTTGAGCTCATTATTTCTAGTCTTGCCTTCAGGGGCAACAGAGAGAACGAGTCTTTGCCGTCCCCTCTGTGGCATCCCTGCAGGGAGTGGAAGCCTGCTCTCATCTCTCCGCTCCCCATTGTCTTTTATCTAGGCCAAACTTACCCGGCTCCTTCAACCTTTCCTCATAGGTTTTGGTTTCCAGACCCCTGACCATCTTTGTCGCCCTCCTCTGAACCCGTCCCAATTTGTCAGTGTCCTTCTTAAAGTGCGGCGCCCAGAACTGGACACAGCGCTCCAGACGAGGTCTGACCAGCGCAGAATAGAGTGGAACTATTACTTCTTGTGATTTGGAAACGATGCTTCTGTTAATGCAGCCTAAAATTGCATTCGCCTTTTTTGTGGCTGAATCACTGTTGACTCATTCAGTTTGTGATCAACTACAATCCCCAGATCCTTTTTACATGTACTGCTGCCAAGACATGTATCCCCCATTTTGTATCTGTACATTCCCTCTACTTCCTCATCCAAGTCATTAATAAAGATGTTGAACAGTACCGGGTCCAGGAGAGAGCCTGTGGCACGGCAGCCTGCTCGACACCTCCCTCCTGTTCGATTGATGAGCACTCTTTGAGTATGGTTTTTTAACCAGCTGTAGAGCCACCGAATAGTATTATCATCGAACCCGCATTTTACCAGCTTGTCAACGGCTGCCGTGGGCATCGCTGGGGGGGAGCTCGGGAGTGCGGCGGAGAGCTCCCCCCCCCCCCACTCCTGTTCAGGCCGAGGCACCACCAGCACAGGAAACAGACACTGCGGCACAGGCAGCCTAACCGCAGAGTCAGGTTGCTAAGGCAAACCGCCAAGAAGCAAACAACAGGAAAACCCAGCCTTCAACCTCACGCAGCATGAGGTCATCACCGGAGCCAGTGCGATACTCCGCACGGCTACAGGCACATCAGGGGGTGGAGCCTAGAGTGTGTGTGTGTCTCCGGGTCTCTGGAGTGTGCTGGCCGAGGCACCACCAGCACAGGAAACAGACGCTGCGGCACAGGCAGCCTCCCCATAGCGTCAGGTTGCTAAGGCAACCTGCTGGAACGCCGACCACAGGAAGCCCCAGCTTTCAACCTCACGCAGCATGAGGTCATCAATGGAGCCAGTGCGGCGCTCTGCACGGCTACAGGCATGTCAGGGGGCAGAGCCTGGAGTACAAACTCCAGCGCGGTGAGACACACAGCGCTGGTAATTAGAGCCTGAGAAGTTGGCCCCAAACAAGCTACATGTGATTTGTCTTTGTTCCCTTTGCCTTTGCCTTGCCCTTGTCTTTGCCTTTGCCCTGGTCTATTGTGTGAGTGTGGAGTGTTATCACAGATTGTGCCCCCTAATTGTGTCCTTCCCCTGAGACTGAGTGTGTGAGTGTGTGGTGGCTGAGGAGAGTGCGAGTTCCCCACCATCCCTTTTCCTGGACCTGGCTCCCTACCCCTCCGAACCCTCACGGCCCCTTCACTCATCTCTCTCCTCCCCTTTGTCAGTGAAAGTGTGTGTGGGGGGGTGAGGCCGTACTCTTATGAAAGAGAGCTCTGCGCCCTATGATGATAGGGGCCTGGTCTCATTGAGATCTAAAGGGCCACAACACTATCCTGACGAGCATTATTTCCCAGGCATTTCTCAGCAGAGTGTGAGTCTGGTGGCCCTGTGTGAGAGTTCGGGTTCATCCCTGGTTCGTCTCCCCCCCTCCCACCCCCGTGACATCAACAAGGATATCATGGGGGACTTTGTCAAATGCTTTGCTGGAATCAAAATAGATTGCGTCCATGGTGTTCCCATGATCCACTAAACTAGTAACTCCATCAAAAAAGGAGTTTTGCTCCTTGATGATCCCCTGTTCTCTGACATCTGACACAAGGGCTAGGCCACTGAAATGCAGGGAAACCAGCCACCGCATGAAGGCATTGCTACTGGAGGGGACAAACACAGATAAAAAAACAAGTGGTAAATTTACTAGATCAAAAAGGAGATAAGATTAGTCATCGTCTGCCCCCCCCCCACCCGTTCTCCGAGTGTTCTCAAAGATGATTTATTATATTTGTATTATTATATTTTATATTTTTAATGTATTTGTTAGCCGCCCCAAGTTGCTGTTAGCAGGAGGGTGCGGGGTACAAATTGGTAAAATAAATTTTAAAATAAACAAACATACAAATAGATGATAGACAGTGGTTCTGAGAGTTCATCAGAAAGTTCCTTCAGCACCCTAAGATGTAATTCATCTAGCCCCGAAGACTTGAACTCGTTTAGCATAGCTAGATAATCTCTGACCAATTCTTTATCCTGAGCGGCAGTCCTTTCCCCTCATCCTTCATGCTACTTTTGCCAGAGTTGGATGCAGTTTCCCTTTTGGAGAAGACAGAGGCAAAATAGGAGTTGAATAGTTTGCCCTTCTCTTTGTCACCTGTTACCATTTCACCATCTTCTTCACCGAGCTTTTTCTTACTTCTAACATACTGGAAAAAAACCCTTTTCATTGTTCTTAGCATCCTTTGCTAGCCTCAGCTAATTCTGTGCTTTTGCCTTCCTGACACCGTCCCTACAAGTCTGGGCTACTTGTCTGTATACGTCCTTCATGACTTGTCCTATTTTCCATTTCTTATACATGTCCTTTTTAATTCTCAGCTCATGAAAAAGCTCTTTGTGCAGCCACACTGGTTTCTTTAGCCATCTCCCATTTTTCTTTCTCATTGGAATTATTTGTGATTTGCATACACATGTATAGCAGAGTATGGAGTATGGGTGTGCAGTTTTCAAAGTGTCCAGCAAACTACCTTGCTGTGCCTATGAGATGTAAACAAAGGGTAAAAACAGACGTGACGGTGTCCTGTTTCGGCCCGCGAGCCTGCAGCACATCTGTTTTGTGGCTGCCAGATGTTGGTCTGCTTCTGCCTCAGGCTGTGTTGGTGGCTAACCTGCGCTGTGACCTTGGAAAATCTCCAAGGTTACAGCACAGGCTATGAGACCCACCCGTAAAGTGGGCTAGCACATCTGTGTGGGCCACATCTGTTTGGTTGCAGAACACCTGCCTCAGGTGCCCCCATGGCTTTGTCTCACTGGCTTCCCACCATGGCGGATGGCGTGGGGGGGCAGGGTGCTGGGAGTAGGGCGTGCCGGCAGGATGGCTCTCCAAGTATGGGTACTTTCAGACGTTACGGGCGGCCGGTTCACCACAGCGAACCACCAGGGGGGGGCGAACAGCGCAACCACGCCCGGGGGTTGGAAAACGACCCAAACAGACGTGCCGGGAACGGGACCACGGGCCGGAACCGGGACGCACCATCGCGGCCCGTGGCAGCACAACAGACGTGCAGCCGAACCCCCGGCGGGCGCTAAACCCCCACAAGGCACCGGGCAGGGGCGGGACACAGACATGGCCGACTGAGGGCAAACGAAGCCACAAGGCACACAAGGGAACGCCCACACAAGGGAAACGGGAAGGGAGGGGGGAAGAGCGAGAACAGGCTGACAGCCGGCTCACACAGCGGTCCCGCAGCGGGGCACAATGCACGGCCACACGCCCGGGCACACACACACACACACACACACACACACACACACCAGGGAAAGGCCGGGAAGGGGGGAAGGGGCGCCCGGAACACCCCACCCGGAACACCGGCAGGGAGGGGGGGGCACCACCACGGGGCAAGGCACAGACAGCAGCAACCCCCACCCCCACACCACCCCAGTCCAGTCCAGTCCAAGGAGGTGCCCCCACAGGAACAGAGGCAGTCTCGGGGGGGGGGGGCGGACCCCCGGAGCAAGGCACGTTGGGGGCCCCCAAAGCACAGCGAGGCCGGCGGAGGGGCGCCAGGAGGAGGAGGAAGGGGGCCCCACAGTCAAAGGCTGGCACAGGCAGGGCAGCCGGGTCCAGCGGTGCTCCTCCGCAGCACCAGCGACGCTCAGGCAGCACCCACGGAGTCACGGGGATGGAGGGGGCCCAGGACCACGGCCAGGGGCAGCAGCAAGCAGCGAGGCGGGCGGGAGCTCACCGAGGTGGGGTCCGCAGGTCGGGAGCGGCCAGCGGGGACCAGGCCCCCCCCCGGGCCGGGGCGGGAGCCCACACGGGGGCACCACGCGGGGGGGGGCAGGCCAGCGACGCGGGGCTCACGGGCCGCTGCCGGGGGCCCCGCTGGCCCCAGGGCCCGGGTGGCCCGCCCGGTGGACCAGGTGGGGCCAGTGCAGCATGCCCCGGCGGTACCCCTGCAAGGACATGTAGTGGGCGATCAGGTAGTAGGCCTCGAAGGGATCGGGCATGGTGAGGGCCAGCTGCACATCCACACGCGCCCACACCGCCAACAGGGATGACATCTCCACCGCGGAGGGCTCCGGCACACAGCAGGCAGCAGAAGGGGGCCACGGAAGATGCCCCAGCTCCAGAAGCCGCTGGAACGCCGCCCCACGGGTGCGCTGGTACCCACGGGCCCCGTGAACACAGGAGAAGTAGCTCACGGCCAAGGCAGGGCCACCCTCGGCCAGGCACTCCGAGTAGGCGCCCAGACCACACACCACCAGCGCTGACACGGTCTCCGAGGCGCTCCAGGGCACATGGGCGCACAGCACCTCCGGGATGCGCCCCTCGGGGAAACGAGCCAGCCCCAGGGCCTCCGCATGCAGCCGGCAATCACGGGCGCTCACCACATGGCCAAAGTAACGGAGCCCGGAGCTCAGGCTCTCGTAGGCACCTGCACGGCTCCCCGGCCCGGCCAGGAGCAGCTGCACGGCAGGGGTGTGCCACAGGTCGCACAGAGACATGGTCTCGCGGAAGGCCCAGATATGGGGGGCCCCTTGGGGGCCGGACAGCGGGAGCCCCATGGATGGGCAGCCAGCCATGGTCCAGCACAACAGGGAATGGGACACGGAGCCCGGAGGGCACACAGACTGCCCAGGGCCGGGAGAGGCTCGGCCCGGCCCCCGGGACAGGGAACACGGGCCCGCACCGCAACATTGTAGCACAACAGAGCGAGGCGTGGGGTGCGGGCCCGGCACAGCTGCAGAGAACAACAGCGAGCTCTCTGTCTGCCTAATCGCACCTTCAAGGCCATCCCGCTACAAACAGCGAGGGGAGGGGGCCCGGGGTGCTGGGGGCGGGAGCAGCCGGAACGCACCGGCACAGGGCGCGCGCAGGCCCGCGAGGCCGACCCCCGGGCGGAGCCACCAGCACCGGGCCGCCATAAGCGCTCCCAGCCCCCACCGGGGCCCCAGCACCATGGAGCGCGATAGGGCAGGTGGGAACTGGATGTTCCTCGCGCTCGCGGCTGAGTGGCACCGTGACCACACTGAGCAGCTGTGCCTCCTGACCGAGAGGGTGCACCTGGCCGTCCGCCTGCGCTATGTCCTGGCCCTGCGGGCTGGCGTGCGCCTCCGGGGCCAGCAGGCCCGCAGGAGAGTCCGTGCCCGGCTCAGGGCTCGGCGCCGGGCCTGGGGGGCGTGGCTGGCCGCCTGCCGGAGCCTCACCCGGCCCGCTGCGCTCCGAGGGGCCGCGAGGCGGTTCCGCTGGGCAACGCAGACCCTCCGCCGGGCAGCGCTGCTGGCTATGCCCATAGCGCGGAGCCTATGGGTCACGGAGCGGCCCCAGGCCTGGTGGGAGCGGGCCCAGGCCCACTGGGGGGAGGCCGAGTGGGGGTCCCACTTCCGGATGGGCAAGGCCACCCTGCTGCGCCTAGCGGAGCTCCTCACGCCCTGGCTGGAGCGGCAGCACACCTCCATGCGGGAGCCCATCCCCATGGTCCAGCGGGTGGCCATAGGGGTCTGGGCCCTCGCAACGCCCGACTCCTGCCGCTCCGTGTCCCAGCACTTCGGGGTGGGGCTCAGCACGGTCGCCTGCATCGTGCGGGATGTGTGCGAGGCTGTGGAGGGCGTGCTCCTCGACAGGACCATCCAGCTCCTGGACCAGGGCGCTGTGATGGCTGGCTTCGCGGCCGGGGGCTTCCCGAACTGCATCGGAGCCGTGGACGGCACACACATCGAGATCCTGCGCCCGGCCGCGGGGGAGGCCCTGGAGTATGTGAACCGGCACGGATACTACTCCCTGCACCTGCAGGGGGTGGTGGACCACCGGGCCCGCTTCATAGACATCTACACGGGCAACTCCGGCCGGAGTCACGACGCCAGGATCATGACCATCTCCCCCTTCTATGCCCGCATGTACCGGGGGGACTTCGCGGACATGGGCATGAGGTGGATCGAGGGTGTTCCCATGCCCCCCTGCATCCTGGGGGACCCCGCCTACCCCCTGACCCGCTGGCTGATGAAGGTCTACCCTGTCCCGAGCACCCCTGCGGAGCAGGTATACAATACCCGCCTGTGTGCGAGCCGGACCGTGGTGGAGCGTGCCTTCGGGGCCCTGAAGCAGCGCTGGAGGAGTATAGCTGGCCGCCTGGACTTCACCGTCCCCACCTCCGCCCTGGTGATCGGTGCCTGCTGCGTTCTGCACAATGTGTGCGAGACCGAGGGGGCGGCCCTGGAGTACCCCGAGCCCCACCGGCCCCCCGGTCCTGTTCCCCTGTACGTGAACGCAGGGAACCCCCGGGAGTACCGGTATGCCAAAAGGATCCGGAACGCCCTTGCAACCCACATCGCCCGGGGGGGCCCGCTGTGAGGGCCTTCCCGCCCCTGGGGGCCCCACCCCCCGTTCCGTGCCCATGCCCCTGTACACGCGGTCCCACAGCCCTGTCCCCCCCACAAACGGGCCGGGGACAACTGTCTCTTTACAACACTTTATTGCCCACACAGTTCACACAATCACCCTGTGCCCCCTCCCCACCCCCGTGCCCGTGACCCCGTCCACCACCCGCCCTCATGTGGCCCTCCCCCTCCCCCCCCTTCCCACCATCCCCCCGCGTTTCCTGGGCCGACCCCTCGTGCGGCCGCTTGGGCCCACCGAGCTCTGGGAGCTCCCCTCCCCCCCACTGTCCGTGTCCCCTGCCGTGTCCTGGGCCGGTCCCGGCCCCGGCAGGGGGCCGGGCGGCGGATGGGCAGCTGTGCCCGGTGCCCCGGTCGCGCCCCGGGGGGGCTGGACCCTCCGGAGGCCCGGGGGCACTGGGAGGCGCATGCGAGGGCCCTGGGGCCGGGGGGGCGCCAGGGGCGGCAGGGCTGGGCCCGGGGGCGCCGAGGGGCCCGGCATGGGGACCTGGGCGGGCAGGGCGCCCGGAGGTGCGCCGGCCATCACGTAGGCACACATGGTGCCCGCATGCAGGAGCAGGGAGGTCCCAATGTCGTGGGACCTGTCCATCTTTGCACTGTGCTCCCGCACCATGCCCTGTATGTCCTGCCGGAGGCCCCTGAGCAGCCCCTGCTGCCGCTGGTGCTCCCGGCGCTCCCGCCTCCGCTCCAGGCGCACCTCCGCCTCCAGCCGGCGGTCTGTCTCCAGGGCCTTCTCCATGGACCGCTCTATGGCCGCCTCCATGCGGTCCACGGAGGCGATCATGCGCTCCCCCTGTTCCTCCGCCCTGCGGACGATGTCCTCCGCTTGCTCCTCCCTGCGCCTGCGGACCCGCGCCCGGTACTCCCGCATCCGCTGGGCTGGGGCTGCGGCCGGCGGAGGCGCCGCGCGCGGGGGCTGCCCTGTGGAAATGGGCGGGTGGGTCAGTGCAGGGCCCTGTCCCCTAGCGGGGTCGGGTCCCGGGGCCCCCTGCCCCCCCTCCCCCACTGAGGCCAGAGGCCCCCCTGGGCTGGCGCCCGGGGGGCCCTCCCGCAATCCCAGCCCTCCCGCCTTACCTGGGTCCGGCACCTGCTCTCCTGTGCCCTCCGCGGGGGCCTGCACCGTCTCGCTGGCCCGGTCCTGGGGCTCCCCATGTCCTGCGGGCGGGAGAGGGGGGAGTGGGTGAAGGGGGCTGGTTGTGGCCCCTGCAGCAGGGCCCCCACCCCCGCCCCTGCCACCGGCCCCCTGGTCTTGCCCCCCCCTGCCCTGGGGGCCCGCTTACCCTCTATGTCCGTCTCCGAGCCTTCGGAGGCCGGCGCCTCACCCTGGGAGTGCTCCCCCTGGGACCACTGGCTGAGGGTGGTGAAGGTGCCGACCTCCGACTCCGCCTGGCCGGCCCGGCGTTGGGATGTCTCCGGGCTGCTGCTGGGGGGGGGCCTTGGGGCCTCTGCGGGTCCCGGGTGGTCCTCCTGGGGGTGGGGGTCCCCTGAGCTCGTGTCTACCGGGCGGGCGGCGAGGGGAGGGGGTACCTCGGCCCGCTCCCTGCCCTGGACCACAGCGCTGCCCACCAGGCGTGGGGCAACGATGGAGCCCTTCATGTGAAGGATGCGGTCCAGGGCATCGTAGTAGGGGGCGGTGCGGGCCCCGTGGCCGGAGCGGCTGTTATTGTCCTTGAGGGCCTTGTACCCCCTCTTGAGCTCCTTGGCCTTCGAGCGACACTGGTTGACAGTGCGCTCGTGCCCCGCCGCCTCCATGTCGCGCACGATGTCCCGGTAGACATGCTCGTTGCGCTGGTTTATTGCGAGCTCCACCTGGTACTCGAGGGTCCCCCAGATCCGTATGAAGTCCCGGGTCTCCTGGAGGCCCCACTGTCCCCCTCTGTGATAGGCCTTCCTCCGGCTGGGCCCCTGCTGTTCCTCCTCCCGGTGCAGCTCCTGCTGCACCTGCCTGTGCTCCTCCTCCACCTCCTCCTGGGGGTGCGCCTCCAGGGGCCGGGGGCCGGGCTCCTCCTGGGGCTCGTCCGCCCGGGCCGACTTTCGTGTCTGGGGGGGGGAAGGGGGGTGGTTGGTTGCTGGGTGAGGGTGTGGGCCCTCTCGGGGGCCCCCTGCCCCCCTGCCCTCCGCCCGGGGTCCCCCTGCCCCCCTGCCTTCCGCCCGGGGTCCCCCCGGCCCCCTCCACAGGGGGTTCCCCTGTGCCCCCTGTTCCCCTCCCAGTGGGTGCCCTTACCCGTTTCCTGGGTGCCTCCTGTGGGCCTGTTCCGGCCGCTGTCCCCGGGGCGGCGCGACCCGGCTGCAGCTGTGGTTGGTGTTCCCGGGGCGCCTCCCTGGTCGGGTGCTCCCGTGTGCCCCCTTCCTGCACCTGTGCCCCCTCCGCCTGCATCGCTGGGCCTGGCTGCACGTCCTCCGCCTCCTGTCCCGCCGCTGTCGCTGTTCGTGCCTCCGCTCTCTTCCGCTTCCCTCCTCGCTCCATCCCGCCACGCTTGCTTGCTGCTGCTCTCGCTTTAAATCTCCCTCCGGTGTTTGTGTTGGTGCTGGTTGCCTGGCAGCGACGCTGCGTGCCTCGTCCCCGGCCGGGGCTCCATTTTTTTGGTTCCGCTGGGGGATTGGCGTCCAGACGTTACTTTTGCTTGGTTCCCTGTGGGGGTTGGTTTGACCACGCTTCCCGAGACCTTCCCCCGGCTAGCCCGGGAAGCGTGGTTGAAATTGACCCCATGTGCGTATTGAGCGTGATGAACATCTGGCGCACGCCGTTCAGACGTTCCGGGCCCTTTGGCCCCGTGGGGGGGTTCAGCGTGGTTCAGTGTGGTTCAGCGTGATCTCGTAACGTCTGAAATCACCCTATGTCACCCAGGACTTTCCACCCCAGAGCAACCCAGGGAGTGGTCCTGCTGGCTACATGTCTGGTTTTACCCAAAGTAGTTCAAAATGATCTCTTTTATAGGACAAACTTCTGCTCGTGGGAGTCTTCAAGCTTTTGGGCCACATGGGGCCAGAGGTGTAGTGGTAATTTTAAAAGTACAGGAGCTCTTCATCAGAGCCCCCACAAAGCCTCCAAGGCTGTGGCGGGGGACTGTAGGAAAGGTGCCGGAGTTCCACTCCCCCACGTTCCTGCCCCGCTACACCACTGCATGGGGCCCTTCCTCAGGCATGTAACAGATCAAGAACAGCAAAGGGTGTTTTGAAATTAGCAAAGTGATGGGGGCAGGGGCTCCGTGGATGCCTGTTACCAAGGAAATATTTGGCTTGCCCTGCATGGAGCACTCTGGCTTTCATGGCAGTGCTCCATGCGTGGCCATGAGTGGATGCTCCGACCATGGTTCATGGGAGTGCACATCCCCCTGCGCCACCTTCAGATGGGCGGTCAGCTCCATAGCTCCTGGGTGGCCAGGCGGGGTAGCATCTCATCTAAAAACACCCCATCTGAACAAATGCAGGAGAGGTATCAGATATATTCTTTGGTCTCTCCATCTCTTACATTTGGAACTAGCACAGCAACTGCAGTCTCTCTAGGCAGGGTACTGTGTGCTTGCAACCAGCTGATTCATATTATATACTGTGCGCTGCCGTATATAGAACTCCCATATCTAGTTCCCTCTTTATTCTGTACATGCTTTGTGACCCTCACATATCTGGACTAGGTCTGCCAGATCAACATTTCACAAATAGGAGACACTCCAGAGCGGAGGGATATGGAAATAAGAGACGTTCACTGTGTTCCATGGAGCTGTGGAGTTCAGAATAAGGAATGTCCATTATGTTCTATAGAGCTGTAGGGCTCTGAAATAAGGGATGGTCACTTCAAATAAACGACAGCTTTCTAATCCAGCTAAAAATGACACCCACCCACCCACGGTGTGTGGATATGGACATTTCTCCAGTACTCTCGGGCAGGTTAATGTATCCCAACTGACCCCACTGCAGGTGTCCTGATATTTCAGTCCCTGGCCTGGATGACTACCCACTTGGTGCAAAATGGTGTTGGTGTTTCCAAGTATGAGGCTCTTCCGGTTTTAGCCCTGAGTTGGTTCCCAAGTGGTGTAATGGAAAGGATGGTTTTTAATGGGGCTAGTAGAAAGGAGAGAGACAAACAGCCAGGCACACTTGCTGCAAACTACAGCACAAAAGAAATGAGAGTCTCCACAGTTCCTAACTCAGGAACAGACCTCAGTCCACTTCTAAGGCAGACTTGTACATGGGTAATAAGGTAGGACTCCCTCCACCTCCGTTCAGTTTATTGGATACAAGCCTGTATCCTATACTGTAGTTCTTTCCACCGTGGGTCCATGACCCCTTTGAAACCAGCCAGCTCCAGTTTTAAAGCTTCCTGCAGTACAACCTCCTTTCTTAGAGCCAGTTCCTATGCTGTTGGTAGCTCAGCTCACTGCTTCTACATAAGCCAGCCAAGGGCGGGTGTTGTCAGCAATAGGTATTGAACCCAGGACTTCTTGTTCTAGGTGTATAAGGCTCTACTCTCTGAGCTAAAGGACCTGTTAAGTGCTGTAAAATAGCTGGCTCATGAGCTTGCTGCCGCTGCTGTCACCACACCACGGAGGGGGGACCAGAACCACTGTGCTACACTCTCTGTGCTACACTTATGCAGTTAGATCAGCCCTGACTCTGAGCCAAGTTCTCGCTCATCTCTGATTGTAAGCTCTTGGGCAGGGACCGTGGCTATCTTGTTTTTTGTAAAGCGCCAGGTACATCGCTGGTGCTATATAAATGCTTATAATAATAATTATTATTGTTATTACTTTCCCTCTGTGCTGGAGGGTCTTTGGAGCCCTCTGCTGGCGAAACGTTGAATTACATACTAAAAGGTTTAGCAACGTAACTGTCAACTCCAAAGGTCCAAAACTCACAGACCCCTAAAATAATGAGATCAAAATTAATTGAGGGTTCTTTTTATTGGCCTCCTGGCTTTTGAACCTTTAGTGAAAACTACAGTCACCTTTTCAGCTTTTCTTTGCATTTGAGGAGAGCTAGAAACTTACTTTAAAAAACACAATGTAAACTCATACTTTATTGCAGGGGTGGGGATCCTCAGGACTGGGGGCCAAATGTGGCTCATGGCTAGTATTCATTTGGCCCCTCTCCAGTTCCTGGATCTGGCCCCTGCATCCAGTTCCTTCCCCAAAATCATTGAAAAAATGAGCTCAGGGTAAGAGAGCAGAAAGGCGGGTATGTACACAAGGGTAGGGGGCAGATCCATGATGATCTGGACCCACCTCTTCCTGAATGCACCCCTTACACATCCCTGCTACCAACGTCTGTGTGGCCCTTGGAGTTTGCACTAATTTTCAAAGTGGCCCCTGGGATGGAAAAGTTTCCCCACTCCTGCTTCATTGTGAGTTTTATGGTTTCAAGCGTGTAGAAATCCCCCAAATAATGGGATTAATGATGAAATCATGGGAGTTGGCACTGGCAATCTTGTAGTAAGTAAGACAGTAACCCTGTAGTTACTGTTTTACTCTTCAGAGTCCCACTCCTCTTCTTGTAACTAAGGGTGTTTTCAGACATGACAGTGGCACGGTGTCACGGAGGAACATGAGGCCTCACAGGAGAGATACGGAACTATAGGTCTAGCATAAAGGTAGAGCTAAAGGTCAAACATGAATGTAATGGTGAGAACTCACAACTCAGTTCATGTAATCATGTAATGGAAGCTACCTCCAGGAAATGGAGAGAGATAAGAATGTGTATTCGGGAAGCCTAGCCAGACAGAAACCATTTACTTGCAAATGAACTTCTTCCTTTGCGGACTTGACTACAGTCACACAGCTACAAGCTTCTCCAGGCGGGAAAAGGCAAACAAAGACTATTTAAGCAAACAGACAAGACAAAGAGAGGCCATGAAGCTATCTTCTTCTACCTCTTGGAGAGAACTCATCTACATCTTGTTTGCCAGCAAGGAGACTGCTGGAACTATGGACTGAGAGGAAAGACTTTGCTTTCTACCAACTAAGAGATCAGTGCCCAGTCATTTTACATCACTGACTGAGAATGTGCTTTCTGTAGGGTAAGCTTTATATAGAGATTCACCCAGTATAGAATAGGAATGCGTTATGTTACTTTTCATTTCTTTAGCCATTCTGTATCAACTGTTCCAGCTTACGTAATCAATAAACTTTCTTTTTATCTTTATTTAAAAGTGTCGGTGGTCTAATATTGGGAACACAAGCGAGCCACTTGAGTGTCCAAACTCTGATGAACCCAGAGAGAAAGAGTCTGTAAACGGGAAGCTTTCTGGACCTTGGGTGGCAAAAGGATTCTCCCCCTTGCAGGACTGGACCAGCCAGAGAAGAACTGGTTCAGGTGGGCTGTAAGGAGGGAAATTGAGTCACCCAACCCAGGAAAGTGGGGTGTTCGACCTGGAAGCCTGTGACACACGGTTTAACCCACTTTAGCATGGATTAACTCGGGAGCCACCATCACGCCACAATGCACCCAACAGATGCTTCCCAGGGCTGAATCCCACCTGTGGTGGGAGCTAGCCAGGGCTGTGGCTTGGGGAAATCCCCAAGTCACAGCCTGGGTTAGCCCCCACTACGGTTGGGATCCGGCTGCTGGACCCAGAGGAAAGCAAGCTTTCGCATCTGAAAGCCTGCTGTACTTAGACCTGGCCCGGAGTCCCCACAGTTCTGAGTGCTGTGGCGGGCTCCATTGGCCACCGTGGCTGCCTGTGCAGCACGGGCTTGAGTGGATGCTCATCCATGTGTGTCCCCACCCAGGCCACTGTCATGGTTGTTTGGCAGCCAGCCCGGCTCCCAACTAGAATGACAGTGCCCACCCCATCCTGGGTACGTCCAAGACACCAGTTGGTGCTGTTACATCTGAAAACACCCTAAGTTAAACACCTTCCGCGTCTCAACTTCAAGAATGTATCTGTCTCTCCCAATGCCCCTCTCTCCCCTCCCCTGTCTGTCCTAGATCATAAACCTATTGGATCAGGGACCTGTTTCTAATCACAACTGTTCAGTGCCATGCACATAGCTGGTGCTATATAATGAATTAATTAATTAATAATAATGGGCCTGAATTTCACTGGACTACACTTAATACACACCAACTGAGAAAAAACCATCTTTAAATGTGGTGGGAGGTAGTTAAGTCAGGTTTATGGTGCAGTGACAATGAGGACAAATATTGCACCAAACACAAGGTTAAAAGCAAGGAGGTAAAAGATAAAACTGAAAATCACAGCAGAGTTAAAAACACAGTAAAAATGGAGCATCTCCCTAAAAGGAACTCAAAAAGCTCTTAAATGTTGAGTTAGGTTTTTTTGAAGATATCCACAGTGTCTTTCATTAATCAACAAGAGAAAAAATTATGTTACCTTGCTATCCAATCCTTCCTGTCAAACACTCACTGATTTTCTACAATTGTTTTCTACAAAACACTGTTTTGCTTGTAAAAATTGATTCTCAAAAGCATATGTCCATAAGCACAATCCTACTGAAATACTTGCTTAATTTCTCTCTTTACTCTTCTTATCAGTGCTGCTCACACTCTAGTGACAGTCACAGTTTGGGGTAACTATTCAGGTCACTGCTAACTTTTGGAATGTTTCACCTTGTAGGCTGAAATTTCACAGACTTAGTCTTTGCCAAAAAGATAAATGTTTAAAGTCTGAGTTCGGGGTGGAGAGGAGTGAAAAAATAGTTCTCACATTTATAGAACAAATTTATTCAAAAAGTGATTTATGAACAGCCACACAGCAGCTGGAGCCAGGAAGCTGAAATAGGGAAGGGAAATAGCCTTCATGGAGGCCTCGGCATGTGCCAGTAAAAGTCATTTGGATTTGGTAACATTGCGCCTGTCTGGCTTGTGTAACATGTGGAAACGCTCTGGATCGTGACTCATCACAAATCTCTCACAGCACACAGTACGGTGAATTTTGCATTGAGTATCTCTCTACACTTGTAGGGGTGCTGCCTGGCATGGGAGTGTGTGGCTGACACTTGTGTAGTGAAAAGTATAACACAAGTGTGGGGCCCTTGGCTCATCCCAGAGTGCTGTGAATGGTTTAGGGAGCACGGCTGTGCACTTTTCTGAGGTTCACAGCAGAGGGAACCCCAGTCGGATGCACATCATTTTGCTGTTCAGGTGGCGAACTGGGAAAGCATAAAATTCCTATGGTTTGCAGGGGAAGAGTTTCCCTGCTGCAAGTCACTGGGGATGCTAAACCTTTGACTTCCTTCTTCCAGATCTGCAGGTTTTTAAGCCTTGGAGAATTTTTTCCAGTTTTCTCCTTCACACCTCTCATCCCTTTCTTCTTTTTCTTTAAAACAAAAGTCTAGGAAACTTCATTTACTAAAAGGAACTGATGAAGCTAGAGTTGAACCTGCAACTTTAACCTGACCCTCCTGCATCTGCATTGTTACAGGAATTTTTCATTATGTAACCAGAGGCTGCTTCTGCATGAGCAGCTCCAGGATGATATCCCGGGATTTTTATCCAGGGATCAATGTCTACACGATCATTAATTTTCCAGGATAAAACACTATACTGGGCTGGCAGTGTACACAGTTATCCCGGTATAAGAGTCGCAAGAAGGACTGCATCCATCAGTCCCATAGTACAGCAGTGCAGTTGAATTTCAGCACCTTGGGGAACTTCGAAACAGAGGAGAATGCCTCTGCGAGAGCATCGGTCTTGTCATTAATTGTCTGGGATGTACATTTCCAGAGGGGATTCTGTATTGGTGTAGAGAGAGCTGAGACAGGGCAGTTCCAAAGGGAACTGGATTCTGCCACACAGACAGCACAGTTGAATTTCAGCACCTTCTTCTGCTCTGATTTCTGGGAATACAACAGATTGGTGGGAATGCCAGTGCCCTTGGAGATAGTGAACACATCATCAACCCCCTCCATGTCCAGCTCCCCCTTTCCCTGACCTTGGTGCCAATCTGAGGGTTTGGTGAGAGACCCTAAAAAGAGGGGCAGTATCCCCTGGTCCTGGGTGGATTAGGGGGCAGCATGGGTAGCATTTTGTCATCGCCTTCTCTGTTGTAAATCCCTACCCGTGACATTTTGCCACCAGAGACTGCGTGCAGAATATCATAAAAACACTGGGTAGAGGGGAGGTAAACTCTACTTGCACTGCAGTTCTCTCTGGCGGGGGGAGGGGAAGACTTCATTGCAGGATAAGTGTCTACATGAGCATGATCCCAGTATTATTTTACCCCAGAATAAATAAAACCTAGAAAATGAGGTTTTATCATTCCAGACTAAAACCAGGAATCAGAATTATTTATAATGGGATATCTGTCCACACAAACATTTACTCCTGGGATTAGAGACATTTATACCAGGATAATGCTCATGTAGAAGCACCCTCTGTATCAAACCACAGCATAATTAGTTTTTTCCCCCCTCACACATACTTAGATACTCATGTAACATTTTGTCAAGCCCTGAAAATCAGATACAAACAAGCAGTTCCATGCAGCAAGCACCCAAACCAATGCAGCTTAGTTTCCTAAGAGAGATATGATGCTTGCTGTATGTCAATAGGATTTTTTGTCTACAAAAGAGAGGCCCCTATTGTTAGGAAATTGGGGTCCTTTCTTTCCTTTGGTCCTTCTCCCCCTTTATCAAAGTTCTGCCTGCAGGACAAAAAGTTACTAAGTGAGGGGGTCATACAGCCACACAATAGGGTGATTGCATAAGCTTTCTTCCTATAGGAAGCCAGGCTAAAATGTACATGATATAATAATAATAATAATAATAATAATCTTTATTTTTATATAGCACCACCCTGCTATGGCACTTGGAGTGATTCACATATAACAAATTAACACAACTTTTAATCCTCACAACAATCCTGTGAGGTAGGTTAGGCTGAGAGAATATTGTGACTAGCCCAAGATTACCCAGGGAGTTTCTGGCCAAGACAAGACTTGAACAGGGGGGGTCCCCTCTCAATCCAAGTATTGCATACATTACATCCAACTGGCTCTGGCAGGTTTATATTTGTATACCTCCCAACATTTCTAGCAGCCTAAAGCAACTGCTCCACCCCCTTGGCCAAGCCCCACCCCCTTGCCAATAAGCTCTGCTGCCTCCTCACACACTTGCACACCTCACAATAGTCCAAGTGCATAAAGAGAGACAGAAACCTTTACTTCTCCGCACACTTAGTGTCTTGCCATTCCATCATCTCCCCACTGTCCTCTCAAATACCTTTCCTGGGAGGTAACCAGAAAAGAAGTGCCTGAAGCTTGAATTCCAGTCTCTCTCTCTCTCTTGAAAGAGGGACTTTGACCTCCTGAAAGTGGGTGAGTGGGATTTAGCATCCAAAGAGGGATTGTCCCTCTTAACTAGGGACTGTCGGGAGGAGATATGACCCCATTGTACACAAATATATCAGGGGAGTCAGTAGAATGGAAGGGAAAGATTTCTTCAAGCAAAAGGTGAGTGTGGGTATAAGAACTAATAGATACAAGCTGGTTATAAATAAATTTTGGCTGGAAATTAGAAGGTTTTTAACAATCAGAGCAGTGAAGTACTGGAATGAGCTCCCAGGGACCGCTGTGGGAGCAAAGAACCTGAATAGTTTTAAAATAGAGTTGGATAAATTTATGGCACATAACTTGTGAGGAGTTTTCTATTTAATGTTACAGGAAGAAATCCCTCCCCCCCCCCGCCCCAATACATTTCCCTCCTTCTTCCTGAAGCATTAAAAGTTGTCTGCAATTGGACTTGGGGCTGCTGGGATAGTCTGGTGCCTGGGTGCTATAATTCTATGTCAGGTGCCTGACTAGCGGGACTTGCACACATGCGCAAGCAGGATCAAACTGACTGCCCGCCAGATTTGAGGTCGGAAAGGAATTTTCTCTTGTGTCAGCTCGGCAGTTGACTTGGAGGTTTTTTTTTACTTTTCCCTGCAGCATGGATGTGGGTTTTTTGAGACACCTGGATTTAAAAATAAATAAAACTGATCTCGTTATTTCAGGCATCAGTGCGCTCTGGTCGGTCCTGATCTCTGCTTGTGGCAGACTTTTGCTATAGGCTTGGTTACTTGTTGGATGGATTTCCCTTCACAACCTCACTCCTCTCTACCTCTCTGCCTTGATCTCCCTCCAAACCCCTGCTCGAGCACTCCGCTCCTCTTCCATCCCCTCCCTCACCTTCCCACGGCTCCTCCAACCGTCTTCGTCCCTTCTCCCTCACTGCTCCGCATGCCTGGAACTCCCTCCCTGCCCACATTTGCTTTGTCCCCACCCTCCACACCTTCAAATCCCTCCTCAAAACCCACCTCTTCCGCTCTGCCCTTCCTAACTCCTGCTAACCATTCCCACCCAGGTTTATTCCCTACCTGTTATCTGCAAATTCCCAACTTACTGAAACCAAGCCAAGAACGTGTACCTGAGCTCTCGTATCCTCATGAATGTTGTATCCCTTGTCTCTCCCTCTGTGCCCCCTTCCCGGTCTCCCCTCCCCCACCTTTAGATTGTAAGCTCTCAGGCAGGGACCGTGTCTATCTTGTTCTCTGTAAAGCACCACATACATCGCTTGCGCTGTATAAATACTTATAATAAATAATAATAATAATAATAATAATTTTTCTGGGTGGGTAGTTCAGGTGTGGTGAATCCTGCATCAGTACAGGGGGTGGACTAGATGGCCCTTCGAGCTCTACAACTGTGCAAAAAACATGAGGATTTACTGGCATAGATAGGCCACCTAAATTACTCCCTTTGCTCCACCAAACTCACTGATTATAGCTCCAGTCTGCAAAGTGCTGCTCCTACCCAAGCCCCACTGAAGCATCCCCATTGCACTGGTTCTGTGCTTTGAGGATCAGAGCCTTTCTTTCCAAGTCCAAAGCCAAACATTGCTTAATTACTGGGGGAGATTGTGAGGGGGTTTGGGGTGCGATGTCACCAATATGCTGACGATACTCAGCTGTACCTCTCATTTTCAACTGATCCAGGTCCTGCTGTCTCATTACTTTCCCAATGTTTGGAGGCCGTGGCGGATTGGATGCGGCAGAGCAGACTGAAGCTTAATCCCGATAAGATGGAGGTGATGGTGGTGGGAAGGGCGAAGAAGGTACTGGCTTCCCTTGTAGGGGGTGGGGGTCCGTCCTCCTGTAGCCCAGCAGGTTCGGAGTCTGGGGGTGGTGTTGGACTCGGGTCTCTGTCTGGATCGGCAGGTGGAGGCGGTGGCAAGGGCGGCTTTCCGCCAGCTGTATCTGGTACGGAGACTGCGTCCATACATCTCCAGGCCTGACCTGGCCACCCTTATCCATGCCTTCATCACCTCGAGGCTAGACTACTGCAACGCGCTCTACGTGGGGCTTCCCTTGTTTCTGGTTCAGAGGCTGCAGCTGGTGCAGAATGTGGCGGCTCGTCTCCTTACCGGGACGGGAAGGCGGGGGCACATAACACCGGTGCTCCGTACTCTGCACTGGCTGCTTATAGTGTACTGAGCCCGATTCAAGGTGTTAGTGTTGATCTATAAAGCCCTGCATGGTCTGGGCCCCTCATACCTCAGGGACCGCCTCGCCCTCCGCGCCTCAGAGCAATCCCTTCGGTCCACCGGTGGCGCCTTTCTGGAGGTCCCCCATGTAAAATGGGGGGGGGGGCACAATGGAGAGGGCGTTCTTGGTGGCCGGGTCGCGGCTTTGGAACTCCCTCCCGGAGGAAGCCCGCCTGGCCCCAGGTCTGTTGGCATTTTGTTGAGCCTGCAAGACCTGGCTGTTCACCCAGGCCTTCGGAGGGGAGGGTGGGGTAGTTGGGGGGGATTTTAAAGATATTTTAATGCTATTTTAAATTTGATTAATGGGGTAATGTATTTTTAAATGGATTTTTTAGGGTATTTTATTTGTGTGTTTTATGTTGTAAGCCACCCCGAGATGCCGTAGGCATGAGGGGGGCGGCTAATAAATATTTATAAATGAATAAAATAAATAAATAATTCCAGTGACTTGAACAGTGCAGACTGCTGAACCCGGCCTAAAGTGAACTAAAAGTAAGAGGTAAAATGTTTTGAAATAGCTGTCAAAGAAATACGCAAGGTTGAGGTCCCAGATCTGAGTTTCTATTTTTGTTCTTCTCTATTTGCACAGCGCATGTAATTTTGAATGGGGTTGTTTCTCTTGGTGAATGATTCCGTGCTGGGCCCAAGTTGCAGGTCAATCATTAACTCAAAGAGCAGGCCAGCTATTTTCCTTGGATTGATCAGACTCTTAGAACGCTGACCTGGCTCAGACACACAAGCAACACAGACAAAGCTGGAGGCAGCAAAATCTGTGGTGAATATTAATGGTGTGAATGTCTGCAAGAGGGAGGAAAGAATAATACCTAAATTGAGTTTAACGACGAGCCCAGAGTCTGCACTAGGCTTAGCTCCACCAGGAGAATCTAAACTGATTTGTGAGGATGGCAGGGCAGAATGAGTCCCATATTAGCACTCTGCTCAAACTGAATTGGCAACAAATCACCGTTAAGGAGCTGCTGTGTATTTTTGCGGAGTGGCAGGAAAAAGCATCATCATTAATTTATCATTTCACCTGGTGGTGAGGGGTGTCAGATATGCAATTAGTGGGTGCACCAGTTAGCCTCAAGGACCCCAAGGGTGCAGTAAAATTACATTGGGGGAGGGGAGGGATGGGGGGGGTAAAGCCACATTGCTCCGCCCTTTTCTGACATGACCATACTCCTTTCCCTGAGTATCATAATGTCTTGACACTCAGAAGGGATGGGGTCAGTCAGGACCGGGGCGTGTGTGTGTGCTATTGCACCCCCCCTTTACCCTGCTCCCAGTCTCATGTAAATGACCAGTCCAGATAAGCAACTGAGGACAGTGTCATGGGGTCCGCACCCCCACTTTACCAGGTTTCAGTGACTCAGTTTCCCTTGCTTACAGCCCACTTGAATCAGTTTTTCTCTCTAGCTGATTCAATTCTGCAGCAGGGACACCTTTGTCATCCAAGGGTCCGATCCTTTCTGTTTACAGACTCTTTCTCTCTGGGGACCCCAGTGTTTAGGCACTGGTGCTCAGCGTGTTTCCAATGTTAGACACAGACACTTCTTCATAAAGATAAGAAGCAAGTTTATTGATTACACAAGCAAGATAGTTGATACAGAGTGGTAACTAGAAATTAAAGGTAAATATAAAGCATTCCTAATCTATACTGGTTGAGTTCCTAGATAAGAATCTTACCCTACAAAAGTCCATTTAGGTTCTTCTCAGTCCTTGATGTAAGCGACTGGGTCTTCAGTCTTAGAGTTGCAAGAAAGCAAAGTCTTTCCTCTCAGTCCATAGATTCCAGCAGTCTTCTTGCTGGCAGGCTCCAGGATGCAGATGAGATTGCTCAAGATGGCTACGTCCGAGTGGTAGTGAAGATGGCTCAAAGGCCCTCGCTTAAATAACAATTCAGAGTCCTTTGTTTCTCCTTCCCGCCTTGGAGCCTCACGTAGGCAACCCAGGCAAACAGGTCCATTTGCATCTCCACAGGTGTCTGTTTAGCTGTGGGGGTGAATCCACAATCTTTTATCTCTTTGCATTTCCTGGAGTTGCCAGCTCATAGTTTACAGTATCTGATTACATGCCCTGAGTTTCACAGTTCTCACTTTTACGTACATGACTACATGACATGAGTTTCACAGTTTTCCTATTTCATACATGTTGAACCTTTTGCTTTACATATTTACTAGGCTTGTAGCCTATGTGTAGGCCAGTATCACACGTGTGTGACCCTATGTTCTTTCATGACAGACAGGTCATTGTATTTATTTGCCCCCGGGGTGGGGGCCAAGCAGAGAGCTAAGGAATTGCAGGACGAACAACTTCCTGCTCAAAGCAAGGTGGTGGGCACCCTACCTCTCATGGTGCCAGTGCCCAGGCAGCTGCAGGACTGCTGCTCAACTGGGCTGTGTTTTAGTCTCTCTCTCATCTGGGCAACTCATCTTTCCTTTAACTGGTTATGGCCCCCCTGTCCTGCAGTCTCTCAGCCCAGAGCTCTGGCTGGACTTCTTTCGATGCTGCCAAAACAGCCACCCCTTGCTTGCCTCTTCCATCATGGGATTGTGTTTTCCCTCACTCTGCAAAGAACAGGCCGCTCTGATGAGGGAACTGCACCTCTCCTAACCTCCCCTTTGCTGAGAAGTGGGGGCCTTCTCTTCCCTCCCCAGATGGGGGCCATCTTGCCTTCAGGAGCATTCTGGGATTGGTACTGAGAGTAAGAAGAGGGACTGAGTTTAAGGTTCCCAGATCAAAATTTCAAAATTAAGGCATGGGACACTTCAAAGCAGAGGGAATGGACACTGAAATAAGGAACATCCATTATGTTCCATGGAGCTGTGAGGTTCAGAATTAGGGTTGACTGTTATGTAAATAAGGGACACCCTTACCTCTCCAGGTTTTGCCCAGATACTTGGAGTTTTGATAGAGACTTTGGGCTCTGGGGGAAACTCTGATTCATCCGATTCAGTTAGGGGCACCCCAGTAACCTGGAGAAATCAGGGCTTCTGGGAACAGTCACATCAGAAAGGGGGCAGGTCACTGGAACCTTCCTTACCCTTTTATGACATGGTTCCAACCCTTTGGAAAATCACAACATTGTGATGCTCCATAAGTGGCAGGGTTATGTCAGAAAGGGGTGTGACAGCCTTTTGCACTACCCCTGCCAATGCAGCACATCCCCGATCCAGGTAAAAGCCCAGAGGAAGGTGATAACCCTAGATGCTCCTTAGGATTTACAGAGCTGCTCTGAAATACAGAATGCTCCCTTCAAATAAGGACCATCTCTTTAAAATAAGGAACAACTGGCAACTTGAGTCTCCCCTCTTCCAAGTGATATGACGAAGTACATATGGAATGAGAAGGTGGAAGATTTGCCTGCCTTGCTGACACTGGAACAGCTGTGTGGCTGTGTTCAAGTCATTTATCTACTGTGTGCCTCAATCTCCTCCCTTACAATGGAGAAATAGCACAGTAAATATACTCTACATTTACAGGGAGGCTGTGAATGTTACATGAAAACATTCAGGGTGAGGGCACACATTACCTGGGGGGGGGGGGGGGGGGGGAAACTCTGTGAGGGCAATCATGGCTTTATTCTCACGGGAATTAGTGCATGTAGGAATGCATTCCGCTTTTCTCCTGTGAAAACAAGTGAAAACACCCATGATTGTAAGACCTACACTAGAGAAGCCAGTCATGTGTGAGTATTCTCCCGAGAGAAAAGCAGAACAGCGCATTCCTATGAGAATAGAGCCGTGATTACCCTGGGTGTTTTTAGACAAGCACCTCCCCACCTATCACGCATGCTGCAGGGCCCAATGCAGCTCTACAACATGCGTGTGAGGGGGTGATGGGGGGGAAGCACTTGTCCAAGGCTGTTTTCAGGGGGCAGGCCGTGTGTGTGCCACTGCAAAGGCCATGTATTGGGGGAGGCATCTGTTGGGTGCACACCCATCTCCACCCACCTCCCATCGCCATGCATGGAGCAACCTGGCTTTCCGCTGGTTGCTCCATGCTTGGAGGCGGGTGGAGATGGGCAGGTCGCGGTAGCGCGCACCCACTCACTGCCACCTTTACACGGGCATTTCCCCCCACGTGTCCCTTGGGTGGACATGCGGGGGAGTGTCTCATGTAAAAACGGACAAAAACACCCACTGTCTATCAGCATTAGTTCCCCATTTGTAAAATGGGGGTTTGTGAATCACAGCCTGCGACAAATGTTCTCTTTGTAGCATTGGTGGCTCGCAGAAGGCTATCTTTAAGGAACTTCTACCAAGAGTCCTGCCGCATTGCATGTGTCAGGGTTGCTGAATGCTAATGGGCACTGAGCCTGCATCCACTCAGCTGAGACACAAATCTGGGTGTATTTCATCAGTCTGTGACCTTAGTCTCTTTGGGTTAGAAACGCTTCCATCACCACCAGCTGTTCTCAGCCTTGAACTTGCGCAGTTACACAACAAAAAGAGACAGACTCATTCTGTCTGTTTAGCTTCAGAACAGTCGTCCAAGAGGCACACGGAGAACAGGGGTATCCCTGGATGTATTTGGAGCAAACTAGACCCTACTGTTATTTTGGAAGGGGCTGAAGAACCTGAATGAATGATGAGCCTAAGGGTTGATTCCTGTGGTCTGGTAAGGACTGCCCCTTTCATGGATATTTTCTCAGGCCGTTTTTACACACCCCTAGCACACATGTGCGGGGGGGGAATGCCTATGCAAATGCTGCGGCAGGTGTGGGGGGATGTGTGGGCACCCGTAGGAATGCCGCAGGCGGTGGGTGGGAATGCGTGCGGACTCTCGCACTCCACCCACCTCCACCCACCACCCACGCACGGAGCAACAGGCACCAGTGCCCGATGTCCCATGCGTGGAGATGGGTGGGGGTCCATGGGAACGCATCCCCACACACCACCCACTCACCGCGGCACCCACCCATCCCCCCACACCACCAGCCCATTTGAAAACAGCCTCAGTCTCTTCTACTGTTTTACTTTCTGTCGTATTTAGATGAGAATTCACCATGTGGGCTGCCGTTACCCACACTTCTCACAGCTCTGGAAGTAACTAGACAAGCTGCTGGATGTGTTTCCAATAGTTGCTTTGTGCCTTTCTGGGAGAGGTATCCTGATTTAGGGAGTGGGTTTGAGCTGCAACAGCACAAGCCTGGGAGGACCTGTCTTCTCTTCCTGGCTTTCCTGCTGATTTGCCATGTGGGCAAGTCATTTAACTGCCTCTCCCACTTCCTCCCCTGTTGATGCACAGACAGGAATGTGCTCTAAATCACAGGGATGGTGTGAATGCTAGATGTTGCAGAAGAGGCTGATGTAGGGATAAGTGTTCTCATTCATTCGCGTCTCTGGAATGTAGCTTCAGTTACTGAAATTGTTCATCTGTGTGTGTGTGATTTGTATGAAATTTGTTCTTCCAGAGAAGTTTGTTCCATGAACTCCAGTCACGCCAGGCAGAGGAGGCAGGCAGAGGTTATAATGGGGAATGGAGTAAGGGTACGTTTCATGCACAGGGTACAGTACAATAAGAGAGACACTCCATGCTAGCTAGCCACCACAAACAGGCTAGATTTGAAGAGAACGTGTTGCATGTTGCAGCTTCCAGACCAGAGCACTCTCTCTCACATGCAAGCTTCCAGTACTCCCGCCAAACAGTCCCCCCCACCTCGTGCAACTCTGGTCTGCAACGTGCTGATTCCCTGAAGGTTGTTACAGGGTGCACTGGGAAAGGGAGGGGCATGAGGAAGGCAATGCTGGGCAAAACATCCAAGACATTGGGTGTTAACTAACGTAACATGGGCCCGGTTCACCCAGCTCTGGCCCACTTGGGCCAGCGCCAAACCCACACATCTGTTCCAGACTCACCAAATGTGGGCCCAGTTTCAGACCCTGGCAGGGTTGGTGGCTGGGCCAAAAAGGTGGGCCCAGCACAAACCAGGCCCATGGTCCAGCCCTACAGCTGAGCGATCCAGGTGGGCACATCACATTTCACGCCCACGCAGCCTGGTGTGGGGAGTTGACGTGGCAGCCAGCCATGGCTGCCTGTTATTGGCAGCCATGGATGCCCATCATGGCAGGAGGCGGGGCCCCGGCTGCAGTGCTGGCTGGCTGCGCATCACTCCTGCCCCGCCCCTCCCCTCCCCCACTCCAGCGAGGTCTGACGGGGGGAACGTTTGATTCCATGAAGTAACGGCTACACGTGTTCCCACCCCAATCTCCAGGCCTGGCCAGTCTTACAGGTGAAGAAGGAAGGCTTTCACTCAGTCCGTTTTCCAGAGGTCTGCACCTCCAGCAGCACTAACAGGGATCAGTAGGTAGTTTCCCTCCCTGCTCAGGCACTTAATGGGGGTCCAAGAAAGCTACATCAGCCCAGAGCTGGTGACACTCCAGCCGCACCACAGTCTGACCCCGTGTCTGTGAAGCCCAGCAGCAAGTGTCAGCATTAACCCTTCTGCCACTCACCATTTACGATAGGGATTCTCAAAGCTGAATCTATTCCTAATTGAATGGGAAAGAAATGGCTAAACAGAAGAGTCGCTGTGGTTACTGTAAAGCTCTGTCTAGACGCTGCAAATGAAATTGCTTCCCTGATGCACAATCTGCACAGGTGGCAAAGCAGAAGGGCTAGCTTGCCCATTAGCTCTGCACTGTAGGAGCTACCAGTCTCATACAGCACGGTTACGTTATCCTACTAGCAAGAGGTTTGTGCTCTGGGGGGAGAAAGATGTGTTGGAGAACGGTATTTTCACCAGGACCAGATTACTGTATGTGGCAGCCCCATGCTAAGCCTGGCCATGCCCCCTCCCCCACTACAGAGTAGGGTGGGGAGGTGAGGTGGGCCTGCCACCATAAGGTGGCCAGCTATGCAAATGTTAGAGAAATACAGGTTGCAGGGCTGTATTGGCGCCAATGCAGCCCTGCAACCTGTATTTCTCATGTGTCCTCTAAAATGTGCATATCTGACCACCCTATGCCAACTTCACTCTGTCGAAGATGGGGAAGGAGGAACAGGATTGGGTGGTAGGCACTGGCAGTGCAGGTGTTGTCCCCTGCTGCAGCAACCACAGTGCAAGCTCTGGAATCCGTCAACGGCACCTACAATCAAGCCGACGGCATAACCAGAATTTTCCTAAGGAGGGTGGATGGTGTGATACCCCCTGACTAGGGATGCCAACTGACTCTGCACAGTGACTGCAGCACAGCATGGGGAATTTGCTGTAGGGTTTTCCTGCTCCCCACACGCATTTCCCCTCAGGTAGGTCAAGCCAGAGGAGCAACCTAAGCAAAGGGGGTTATCTGCCCAGTAGCAGCAGTCACTGCTGGTCACCTGTGTGCCGGTCACCTGTGTGATTGCACAGGTGTTTGGCTGCTGGGGATGCCTTTGTGGGCTTGTGGGAATAGTTTGGTTTGTTTATGTGTGGTTTTCTGGTTTTTATATGGGTTTTGTTCACTTGATGATGTGCAGTGTTAAATACTAATCCCCCCCAATGCACACACAGCAGAGGGTGAGGGGGAATTAGTATTTAATGCCCCGTGATTCAATTGAGGTTTTGAAATCGTGAGATGTAACTGTTAGTCTGGTGATCTGCCTGCTTTTAAACCTGGCAGAGGAGGTGAATATAACCTGCCTAACTGAAATTGCTGGCTTAAAATATGTAATGTCCATCCAATGTTAACCCTGGGAACTCCTTGCTGCTGGCTGGGTTATGCCCTGGCTCCGCCTACCGTATCCCTGGCTCTGCCTACCGTATCCCTGGCTCCACTCCACCCTTAGGCTATGCTCCATCCCTAGGTCCGCCGGCCTTACTGCCCCAGTGTCCCTCCAACATCAAAACCCACCAGCCGCCCCTGAGTATTACCCTGCATTATAATCCTGAAGACACTCCTTCACACACACAAATGGCTGGCTGAATGTGTTTTGCTCAAACTCTTCTAGATGGTTCTCCTCCAGGCTGAATTCAAGCTTGGAGAATTTATTTTATTTTATTTTAGGAGGTGCTGGGAAGGGGAGCAAGGAACAGAAAATGTCTCAAACTTATTTATTATTTATTATTATTATTTTATATTATCTTATCAATAAATAATAATTATTTTATTTTTATAGCCTTGCCCTCCCGTGTCAAATGGTGCTCATAGGGCTTCACATTATAAAATACAATAAAATCATATAAAACCCATTTTAAATATAAAATCTATTTTAAACCAATTTAAAAAGGGAAGGTAAAGATGGAGGAGGAAACACATTAAGGGGAACCGGCAGTGGATCCTAAAAGCCCCTGGAGAATACCATCTTCAGGTGCTTTTTAAAGGTGAGGAGGGAGGAACAGAGATGGACATCTGGAAGGAGGGAATTCCACACTGAGGGGCCTGCCCCAGCAAAGGCATGATCGGTCCCTGACTTAAGACCAAACAGCAGATGGTTTCTGAGCGCAAATAATAAGCTCCAGGAGCAGATCTCAAATAAGACCAGGGCCTGACAAACAGCAGTGCAATCTTCAATTCAATCTGCCGCTTTACAGGCAGACATTCTGCAGAGAACGCAAGGCATGACTCTTTCACACAACTCTCCCTACAGGGGGAAACCCAACATGGGTTGTGTTCTGTGTCAACTTCCCTTGCTCGAAAGGCTTGTGTGGATGCACCCTTAGTGACTTGTAGTTGGGTATTTTGTACCAAAATATTTTAGAATAATTTGTTATGAACATTATACTTTAGTTCAGGGGACTGTTTCCCTTCACAACAGGTGACTGGCGAACATGAAGTTACATCTCAGCACATTAAAAAGCCTTTCAGAGTCCATATAATAGTTGTGGAATGTCTCAGGTGCACACAAGCAAGCAGAGGCTTTGATCAAATTAATGAAGTCTTGGAGAAGAGATGACTGAGAGGAGATATGATAGAGATCTATAAAATCATGAGTGGTGTGGAACTAATAAACAAGGAGCAGTTATTTACCCTCTCAGCTAGTACTAGAACTAAGGGACACTCCATGAAACCTATGGGGGGGCAAGTTTAAAACAAAAGAAAATATTTTTTCACTCAGCGTATAATTGGGTTGTGGAATCTGCTGCCAGAGGCTGTGGTAAGGGCCAGTACTATAGCTGAGTTTAAAAGAGGTTTGGACAAGTTTCTGGACGATAGGTCCATTAGCAGCTATTAGCCAGACAGGATCAGGGAACATGACAGGAGCTGTGGGAAACGAACAGGGAGTGGATCCCCATTGTAACCTGTTGGGTGCTTCTCCCAAGCCACCGTGATTGGCCACTGTCGGAGACAGGAAGCTGGGCTAGATGGACCATTGGTCTGACCCAGTATGGCCCTTCTTACTTTCTTAAGTCCATGTAGCTGAGCATACAGGCCACAGTGACTATAATATACTTTAATTAAGTTCATCCTAGGAGGAAGTGAAGCTCCAAAAGGTAGCACAGTGACCTGGAACTTCAGAAAGGATGAGTTTAAAAAAAAATGTCAGAAAGGCCCTGAAGTCAAAGTAAAGGAGGTAAAATTTTGAGATAAGGCACAGATACTATTTCAGAAAACAATAATAGTCTTAGAAAGCGTGCATTCCTGGGAATAAAAAGGGAGTCAGAGGGTGTTTTCAAATGTGATGGTGCTGAGCGCTGTCATGTTTCAATCCTGCCTGGAGTGAGGACCCTCACCCTGGGCAGGATTTGGCCCAGCCGCTGAACAAATGTGATTGCAGCCAGGCCAGGGAGGGGGCAGGCCGACACACAAACATGCCCGTGCTGCTTAGAGCAGCACTCCCTGATGGGCGGCCACAGCAGCCTATGAGGACCTGGACCAGGGTAAGTGTAAGCAGGCCATCCAACATGATGGTCTGCTTTCCCCGGTCCAGGCCGCAGTAGCATGGGCTGCGGTAGCACATAACCCAGGCTGTGACACGGATTTCCATGCCTGGCAAAGCGTGGAAATCTGTACTATCTTTACATCTGAAAACACCCAGAAAGGCAAGAAACAAACATCTCTGAGAGAAGTTATTTCAGCCAGACAAAGCCACTCCTCCCAATATTCTAAGCACATAAGGAGGGACAGAAGCTCTCCTGCTTCTCATTCTTTTTAGTTTCCCATTGTTCCAACCATTATGTCCCCACTTTGTCTTCTCAAGCATTTGTTTCTGGGAGCCAACCAGGAAAGAAGTGCCTGAGGCTTGAATAGCAGTCTTTTCATCTCTCTCTCCTGAAAGAGGCATTTTGATCACTTAAAGAGGCACAGTGGGATTCAGCACCCAAAGAGGGACTGTCCCTCCCTCCTGAGTAGGGACTGTTGGGAGGTAAGCAGCGAGCCTTCAAGATTTGGAAATGTAACCCTGGTAAAGGCATTAAACAGGAGCACAACTCAACAGCCAATGTGTGAAAGAGGAAAAATGTTCTTAGTTTCTTTGCATTTCCTTCTAATAAATCAACAAACTAGAAGTTTATTAGAAGCAGGATCCTGCAAGGAATTGGTGTATTTGCTGGATCACTAAGTCCCCAGTCCTAACCATACCATGAGTCTCACTAATCTATTAGAGCCCCTTGAATTTATCAGTAAAGTGACAGAAAAGAACTGACTGATGTAATCTGTATTTGGACTTGGAATGTCCTTTGACAAAGTTCCCCACAAGAGACTGCTGAGAAAAATAGTTACAGTGAGACAAAGTATTGTCCTGCATTGTTAACTCTGGGAGACAGGAAGCAGAGGCTCAGATACAATGAAACATTACCAGCAGGGTGCCATATTTAATTGTAAAAAACTATGCTTAACATGGGTCTTAGGTCTGAACAAATTCACAGTCGGCAAGAAAGAAAACTGGCCAGTTAAGTTGTTCAGCCTGCAGGGTGTAATCCTCCCCCTTTACAGTCAGGGGGAGCTCTGCCGTTGACTTCAATGAGAACAGGATTGCACCCTGTGTGATTTTTCACATCTGCTTTCTTCATTATGCTGTTCTCTACATTAAAAAAATAATCTTCCCAATATCTCTTCTTTATATCCAACAATAAGGTTGTAATACTGAAACCGCTTATTTGCTAGTAGTCCCAACAACTTTTATTTATTATTGATTGATATAGTGTCAGAGACAGGTCCCTACCCCAAGGGACTTACAGTCTAAAAATGGAACAACCTGTAGTTAAGTGGCTTTAGGATTGTGGCTTTGCTTATTTTTCACATTTTGTTTCTATTCTGTATGGCAAGCCCACTTCCTAATGTCACTTCCAGTTCCACAAAGATATTCGGAAGGCCAGGCCTGCTTGATAGCTGTTCCCATTTACTCTTCTTATCAGTGCTGTGCACGCTTTCATGACAGTAAACCAAGTTGCTCAGCCAACCTCCAGAAAGGGTGCATTTTATTACTTTTCATGTCAGTTTCAAAGAAATTATTCAGAAACAACTTTTTTCCATTATGTGATTAAATGTTACTTGCCCAAGCTTGAGATGCTTTCTGTGGTTTACATGAATGAATGCGTTTACTCTAAAGCCCCAGCATGGGCTGAGAAATAGGTGTTATGTCCATGTGATGAAATGGGGGAACGGAGGTACAGAATGAAGCCAACGAGAGCTAGGATTCCACATTCTCAAAGAAGCAGACAGATGTAAGTGGTTTTCTCAATGTCAGAGAGGAAATGCAGAGCTAAGCTGAGCACAGAGCCCAAATTACCTTTAATGCGCCAGCCTTGTTCTCTTTGCACTTGCCGCTGTGATGTGAAATTGGGCATGCATCACTTTAGTATTGTTAAGATTTGTAAAACATCATTAGCTGCATCCAATATCTTGGGCAGGCACCTTCCTGAAACTTGTATTTTATGGTGTAAATATGGATCAATTACAAAGGGGATTGTTCTTCCCACTCAAAATGATACTCACCAAAAAAACCCTAATTACGCAATGGGCATCTCAGTAAAACCCCTCCACCCATCAACCCAGTCTGCGAATGCCGGAGGGGGAGGGCAAGTTTATTCTAACTCCCCTAGGACTTTCCAGATGTCTAGGGACACTTTTTCCAAAGTGGACTTCCATGCATAGTTTTTCAATGCAATCAGTTGTGGAGATGGATGATACAGTGTAGATTGCAGAGAACTGGTAGGGTTAAAGTCCCTATGGAAACGTGACTCTGAGGGGCAGTAGTAAAAACTGTTGTATTCAGAGCTTGTGGAAACTTGATAGGTTGTGCGAGCAGAAATATATTACTTGGCAGATTTTAAGTGCAAGGAGAAATCCCAAACATTCCCTATCGAAATCCATTTGGTCAGAGTAAGCATACAACCTAGGACTAGGTCCATGTTGATCACAGAGTTACCTCTCTGATGCTCACAGCTCTTGGTATTAAGTATAAGGATAAGGACTGCCATTTTGCTAACTATAGGTTTTGTGTTCCCTGTGGCTGGGGGAGGATTTCTTGAGTGACACCTGCCTTCTCCCTTGCAGGTATAACCAACAGGGGTGGGGCCCTTTGGGTGCCAGCCAAAGGCTGTCGGCCGTTAGCAGGACCATAGCGGCTGCGGCCTCCTCCCCTCCCCCCCCCCACCCTTTGGATCCTTTCTGCTTGAGAAAGAAGAGTGGTTCTGGGACAGGTGATGGTACTGGATAGGAGGGACCTGTGGACAGCAACACCAGGCGGCAGGACTGTTGGTGCTGTTGCCTAGAGAGGACTGGTCTGCTTGTTCCAGTGCTCCGTCTAGAAGCAAGGGCCGACCCTACCTTCCACAGGGGTCTGGGTCACCCACTCCAGCGCTCTGTCTAGGAGCAAGGGCCATCCCTACCTTCTACAGGGGTCTGGATCGCCAACTCCAGCGCTCTGTCTAGGAGCAAGGGCTGACTTTGACATCTAATCCTTATGGGACTGGATTGCCCTCCCTAGTGCTTATTTTAGGACCATAGCTGATTGCACTGGAAAGCGTTTGTGTTTTTTATCAGATTATTGTTATTTATTTTGTACAAGCTATTTGTGATCTATTGTTGGTCCCTAGGTGGTTCAAGGTGTTGGTCTTGGCCTATAAAGCCCTACACTGTCTTGGATCTGGTTATCTCAGGGACCGCCTCACCCTCCGACCTCAGGGCGGCCCCTTCGGTCCACCGAGGGCACCTTCTTGGAGGTCCCCCGTATAAAGCGGGGGACCACAATGGAAAGGGCGTTCTCAGTGGCCAGGCCGCGTCTATGGAACTCCCTTCTGGAGGAAGCCCGTCTGCCCCAAGTCTGTTGGCCTTCTGCCAGGCCTGCAAGACTTGGCTGTTCTCCCAGGTCTTTGGAGGAGGGGAGGGGGGTGGGATAAAAATGGTGGGAAGGGTGGGTTTTTTTTAGGCGGACCTTATTGTTTAAATTTTGTCTTAAATTGTCATTTTAAATTGTTGTTTTTATGTTGTAAGCCGCCCCGAGATGCCATGGGCATGAAGGGGAGGCTAATACATGTAACAAAATAAATAAAATAAATATACTATATGTGTTTTTACCCAAATTCTAGGGGCTTGGCTATGGTTACCAATACAGATTCGATTGTTGCCTTTGTATTTGTTTGGTTGTGCCTCTGTTTTTCCAGAGAAGATGCTTTTTATGTAACCTCTGCCCAAGTCTTTTGCCTTATTATGTCTTCCACTAATAACATTAAGAAGAGAGAGAGATTAACTTCAGCCTCCCCAGAGATGGAGACCCCCAATTTTAAACAACTTACATTATCAGATATGGGGTTCTCAGAAAATAGTAAGGAGAAACAGGTTATGGGTATTCCATGTTCTCTTAACCCATTTGCATGTTTGGACGATTTGCTGTCGGTCCCAGTGCCCTCTCCTAAATTACAATCGCCAGTTGAGAGAATTGTTCTCTCCCCTAGGCTGGATCCACATGAGCCGATGGCTGGTGATTCCCAATCAACTAAATCCAACTATTCCCTTGATGAATTGTTGGGTGAACATTGTATTCTTACTGGGAAATTGGTGTCTTTACTCCTGGGTAACTTAAGAGGCAAATGGATCTTTGGCTGGGATGCTGAGTCTTTTAAATAATAAAGTATTTCTAGATATGTGGCATATAGCTTGTCAGCTATCCAAGCCTTAGCGCATAAATTGGCTAATGTCTCCCAAACCTCGCAGCCTGCTCCCACTTATGAGCGGAGCCAGATTCCTAATGGGTCTACATCTAATCTGCAGTTAATTAGGGCTCTTTGTGCTACTGCATTTAATGTATTCCCAAATAGCTAACTATGCTGTAGAAGGGGCAGGAGCCAGAAAGGTCTCTGAGTACACTGGCAAAGAAAACCTTGTTTCCACCTCTGGCCCCAGAGGAGTCAACATGAAGAGCTTGCATGCCTGCAGGCAAGAGTATCCCACAGTTGGAGCCAACCTGGAATGGCAGTGTGTGTCGCTGGTGTAGTGAGTAGGTGTCAGAAGTAGGGGTGGGATGCAGGGCCTTTTTTCAGTTTGAGTTTTCAGATCGGTTTTTCAGTTCTTTTGGTTTTTGGATTACAGTTCTGTTTCTTTCCCCATTGAAGCCAATGGGAAATCCCACCAAAGCTGGCGCGACTGTGAAAGGTGTGAAATTTTTTTGGCCAGTTTCAGGGATGCATTGCCACCAAATCAGACACATCCAGACCAGCATCCCTAGTAGCTTCACCAACAAACTGCCTGTTCAAGCACACAGGCCCCTTTTAAAAAATCAGTTTGGTCCCTTTTGGGGCTGCATTCCCACCAAAGCAGGCCGCGAGTCCAACCAGCAGCCACACCTTATCCCAGCAGCCAAATGCTTGTCCACACAAACTACTTTCCAGCAGCAGGAAGCAGCAGTGAAACAGCGAAGGGACCATTTAAAAAAAAAAAAAAGAGTAGCCACGACCAGTGGAACCACAAATTTACAAAATGGCCTCTCTATCCATCCTGGGAGTGGAGAAGGAAAGCAGCAATGCATTCATTGATGCATTGCTGCTGCTTTCCTTCACCCCTCCCAAGCATGAGTAGAGAGGCCATTTTGTCATCATGCAAACACAGAGCAACACCC
>QEPC01005433.1:214959-265127 GCA_003113815.1 Sphenodon punctatus | reverse complement strand
TGTTGACTCTTCCCCATTAAGCCATGTTTGTCAACATGCCCTGTAATTCTGCACCAGCTGCAGCCTCCGGACCAGCTTCTCGGGCAGCCCCACGTAGAGCGCGTTGCAGTAATCCAGCCTCGAGGTGATGAAGGCACGGACGACAGTAGTGAGGTCAGAATCTGAGAGATACGGCCGAAGCCGCCAGACAAGATGTAACTGCCGAAACGCACTCCCCGCCACGGCCACAACCTGAGATTCCAAGCGGAGCCGCGAATCGAGGCGCACACCCAGACTCTGCACTTGAGAGATCATGGTCTGAGAGATACGGCCGAAGCCGCCAGACAAGATGTAACTGCCGAAACGCACTCCCCGCCATGGCCACAACCTGAGATTCCAAGCGGAGCTGTGAATTTGATCTGTAACTGCTCGTAATGGGCCATTACGGATCAGTCAGCACCGAACCGAAACAGTGCGGCAACACACCTGTTGTGCTTTGGTTCTAATCTACAGTGGGGGGGGGGGATTTACAAATGATCATGTGTGTGCAAATGCACGCCAGAGCCAGACCATTCTGTGCATGCGCGCCTTTTCTAAAATGGCAGCAGGAGTGTTGCTGCTATTTTAGAAAAGGGCAGCTGGTCTGCACATGCACAGCAGCCATTTCGTGCACGTGCAGGTGGGTTGTTCTTTTCCAAAACGGCAGCAACACGTCCGCTGCCATTTTTTAAAAAGGGTGCACATGCACAGAATAGTTTGGTGGCCATTTGCACATGCACAGGGTTTTTAAATTTTTTAAAATATTTAAATTATTTTAAAGGTTGGTATTGATTTAAATACGGATCCATGATATGGATATGTATTTAATTCAGAATAAAAAAATTGAACAAATTGCAGTTTCCTCCAGCGGATCACCCCTAATATAATCATGAGCCGGGTGTGGAAAAAGGAATAGGGAACTGTTGTTTGCCCTTTCCCACAATAAGAGAACATGGGGACACTCTCTAAAGTTAAATGGTAGCAGATTTAAAACAAACGAAAGGAAGTGCTTTTTTACTCAGTGGTCAATACAGTTGTGGAACTCATTGCCAGAGGAGGCAGTAAAAGCCAGCACTGAACTAGCTTCAAATGGAAACTAGATACATTCTTAGAGGATAGAGCCATAAATGCTCACTAGCTGGGGCTGAAACCCCTGGCTACCGGTAGTTGGGAGTGGTTAATAGGAGATGGGTCACACCTTCATGACTTGTACTACTTGTACTTCTCTCGAGCTACTGTAGCTGGCCACTGTCAGAGACAGGATGCTGAGCTTGATGGACCATGGGTCTGACCCAGTATGGCACTCTTTAAGTTCTTATTTTTTTAAAATTAAGCTCAGTAGGCCTGAGCCTCAGCCAGCTCTTTTAATATTCTTGGCTGCAAACTATTCAGGGCTAAAGGTTTATCCCATTAGATGCAATTTAATATCCCATGTCATTGTAGCTGGTATGAAAAACTAGTTCTTCATCATTGCATGACACACAGATGTATTGTCCCGCTTCCTTCCAAATAAAGAAGAACTGTTAAACACATCTGCTTTTTTTTGGTCATTAATAAGGATAGTACCACATCTATCTAGTAAAGAGCCTACTCCATTGTAAGGACTATGACACAGTGAACCTATGCCTTCACTTCCCTTCTTAATCAGAATAAGTTTTTAACCAAAGCAACCCTCCTTTGCAATGATGCAGTTGCACTTTTGGGCTAACAAATATTGTCTTCTTCAACAATTCCTAAATATTCATACTGCTCTATTTGCGTTTTTCCTCCAGTCAAGTTTGCTCATAAATGCTTTCAATTTTTGGGAAGTTAGTCCTTTTGACTAACCAATACATGTATTTGTTACTGCTTTGGACTTTCTGTATTAGCCTCTTCAGTCAGGGCATG
This sequence comes from Sphenodon punctatus, assembly GCA_003113815.1. Classification (NCBI taxonomy): domain Eukaryota; kingdom Metazoa; phylum Chordata; class Lepidosauria; order Sphenodontia; family Sphenodontidae; genus Sphenodon; species Sphenodon punctatus. The sequence goes on along the minus strand of QEPC01005433.1, from coordinate 263,222 downwards.
GTCATGGAGATCTGCACAATCACCAGTTTTAGTGCAGTGATCAGTTTGTCTTTATCTGGCCTATCGTAGAGTCAGGCCCATGATGAATACAGCTCTTTTGCATCAGACTGTTATCTGTAATTTTCAGAAATTCCAAGGACGTTGGCTGCAGGAGGCCTCCAACCCATATCTCCATACTGCAGCCTTCCCTGATTCCCAGTTTTTCTTCCTACTTATAGACAGACACAACAGGTAGTAGCTCATCCTGCTTTCTAGTTTGATTTGGCAGATGTAGCAGACTCATGCCAGTACTCTCTCTTAGGGTGCTTTCAAGCATGACAGTGGCACAGTTTAACTCTCTTTAGCACAGGTTAAGCCGGGGGCCACTGTCACTGGAAAAATGCCCACCAGATGTTTCCCGGGTCTGGCTCCCGACCACGGTGGGAGCTAGCCAGGGCTGTAACTCAGGGAAATCCCCGAGTCATAGCCCAGGCTAGCCCCCACTACAGTCAGGAACTGGCTGCTGGACCTGAAATAAAGCGAGCTTTCACATCTGAAAGCCCGCTTTACTCACCATGGTCGGGAGTGGCGGGGGTGGGCGGGCACCATGGTGGCCCTCATTGGCTGGCTATCAGGGAAGGGGCTCCCCATCACGCCCATTCGGGGATCTGGCTGAATGCTGACTGCAGTGCTGATCCAATGCCGAACCAGGTCAGTCCATGATGATGCTCAGGCGTCGCCATATTTGTTTTCATCCTTAGGCTTTGATGGCTCAAAGTAGGACCAGTGTTCAGGTATGGTATACTTCTAGGCACTCTTCTGGAAGAGTGTTGGGTGCAGCCAGCAGGGAAGCTATGCTTCTGCTGTGCTCCCCAGCCCATTCTGATATCAAGGGGGTGGGGGCAGAATGGGCTGGGATGAGGGCACAGAGCTGGTTCCTTGCTGGCTGCAGCCACTTCAGCACTGAGTTGTCTGCTGGATTTGCTTCTCACTAGGGATGTAGCTAGGTAATGGAATGGGTCCTGGTGCAGACAATGGAATGGGCTCTTCCTACTGGGCCCCCCAGGCTTATGGGCCCCAGTGCAACTGCATCAGATGTGCCTATTATAGCTACGCTTCTGCCAGTGCCTCTTGCACACAAAGCCCTGCCCCGCCACACTCCTTATGCATGAAGGACTGCCCCATGCACCAAGCCCTGCTACCCCCCAGGTGTACTGAATCCTGCCCCCATACCACCCCTCACACCATGCTCCCCAAGTGGGACTTCACTTCCCATCCCATCACTCATGGTGCAGGCAGAGGGAAACTGGCTGCAGTTGGGACATTAATCCACAGGTATGTAAAAGCCTGTAGGTCTGAGTATTAATAATCTTAAATGCTATAGAAAAACATATTTGTAGCTTGTTTAAGGGCTTGTTTCCATAAAGGGAGAAGTGACATGTATCATTTTCACGTTGCAGAGGTTGGCGACTTCCTCTCTCTTGATCTTGGAGGCACCAACTTCCGAGTGATGCTGGTAAAAGTAGGAGAAGGGGAAGAAGGACAATGGAACGTGAAGACAAAGCATCAAATGTATTCCATCCCAGAGGATGCCATGACGGGAACAGCAGAAATGGTGAGCGAGAATTCAGCCAAAAGGGCGATGAAAGCAAGGTGTTGTCAGGCTTCTTCCCACAGACAAGCTGTCAGACTGGAGGAAGGAACAGGAGGAAGCCAGTTGTGAGGAGTGAAAAGGCTAACACAACCAAGAAATACTAAAAGTGCAAAGAATGGGTCAAGTGTCTATTTTACTAAGACCTCTTCTTCTAACCAACTCTAATGAGGTATCAAAGGCTGTTTGAAAGGAGCAGAGAGGGCTGTAAGGAGAACACTTTTTCAGGAACATGTTAGATATAATTTACCAAGTGACACACGTACATAGCCTTACTTTACCAGAAAGGAAACAGCACTCCCTGAAGTAGGGCTTTGGATCTTATGACCTCAAGGGTATATGGAGTTGGCTGGCGCATATTTTGGGTGATTGGATTATTCCTAGAAGGATACAGAGGGTGTTAAGATACATTATCCTCTGTACGTGTTCTTGATTGGCAATACAGAACACACACAGGGTTGTGTACACGTGTGTGTGTGTGTGTGTGTTCCTAAGGGTAGCTGGTGTGGCACTTATCTGGGAAGCAGGGTGGCAGCAGGAGAAGTGCTGGTGGTGGTCGGACGATCCTGAGAGCATTAGCTTGCTGGACTCCAGGACCTGCAGCTGTTGCTGCCACTGTTGTTCCCCAGGTCCTTCTGCCACAACCACCGCTCCTGCTGCCACTTGGACCCACCCCTGTGCAGAGGCAGATTCCCTGGGAAGCAGCAAGCGATGGTAGCAGATACAGCAGCAGCAGCAGCTTGCAGATGCTCCCTAGAACTTGCCACTGCTCCTGCCACCACTGCTCACTGCTTCCCAGGATCCAGGTAAGTGTGTAAGGACAGAGAAAGGCATAAGAACAACATAAGTCATGCCAAACTGGGTCAGACCAATGGTCCATCGAGCCCAGCACCTGTCTCTGACAGAGGCCAATCTCAGTCACTTGGAAGAAGTACCCAACAGGTCACAATGGGGTGATCCGTTCACTGTTGTTCAATCCCAGCTCCTGACAGTAAGATGTTACGTTCCCCAAACCTACCCGGCTATTAGCTGCTAATGGACCGATCCTCCAGAAACCTGTCCAGTTATTTTTTAAACCCAGCTACACTACTGGCCTTGACCATGTCTTCTGGCAACAAATTCCACAACTTAATTGTGCATTGAGTGAAAAAATACTTTCTTTTATTTGTTTTAAATCTGCTACCTGGTAGCTTCATGGACTGTCCCCTAGTTCTCGTACTATATGAGAAGGTAAATCTCAGAGAACCGATGCTGTGTTCTCCCCTAATTGTTGCTGTCTCCACATCACACCGGCTACCTGCTGCCTGCTGGTGCCTACCCTGCATTGGCCTGAATGGCCATGCAAGTCCATTGTGCAGTGCAAGTGAGTAGTTGTCACGTGGCTGGTGATTTAGAGTTTTAAATACACGTTGCACTAGGTGTAGATTTCCCCTTTTTTGTGCAGTACATAATTGATCTGTGGAATTCATTGATGTGAGATATTATGAAGAACAGTAGCACAAGTGGTTAAAAAAAAGGTTAAACATACGAATGGAATATACAACCATGCATGGCGATTAGCCAAGCTGTTTAAGGAATGCAAATGCATGCTTAGGGAGTCCCTAACCTCTCACAATTGAAAACTGGGAGTGGATGACAACGGAGGGATTAAAACAAGCAAAAGGTGGTACTTTTCATAAAACACACCACTAATCTGTGGAACTCACTGCCAGAGGAAGTTGCGAAGACCAACAGCAGAATTGGATTCCAAAATAACTAGAGACGTTCTTAGTGGATGGTTGTTGGTTAAGTTGGTTAGAGGGACTCCGGGATCTGGGAGTGAATGGCAGGGAATTGATCACTCTGTTCGGACCTGTTGTGCAATTCTCTGACACACCCAAGGCTGGTCATTGTCAAAGAAAGGATGCTGAGCATGATGGTCTGACACAGTGGGGCAGTTCTTATGATGGAGTCGATCACTCCTTACACCTATAGCCTCCTTTGAAGCATCCAGAACTGGTCACTGGGTGAAACCAAACATGACAAGGGCCCCACTATAGCCCACCTGGGCTGGGAACTCACTGCCACGTTGGTTTCTGGGCCGCCAGATGTGGGTCTGCTGCAGGCCTGCTGCTGCCCTGGCCCAGGTAGATGGCTGGCCTGGATGTGGTCCCCTGGATGATCCTGGGCCCACAGCCTGGGCCAAGGGGCACCCAGGTGGGCCATAGCGGGCCTGCATGTTTGTTCACACCGCCATCCCTGCCATGGCGTGTGGGCTGCCATTGCTGGCCATCATGGCAAGCTGTTACTGGTCACCTTGGCTACCTGTCATAGCGGGGTGTGGGGCACTGGGGTCACGGCTGCCTGACCACGCCCCCGCCAGGAGGGGGGTGAGTGTGTGCTCGCCAGGCGGCCCAGTCGGGTGTACGTTAGTTCCATGCCCCAACCTGACCTCATCAGGGCCGCCCCCCTCCCCAAGCATGTAACCGGTGAGCCAGCTGCACGTTTGGTTTCACCCACAGCTGGACACAGGATAGTGGCATAGAGACCAGGCTGATCCAACATGGTAACTCTTCAGTCTCAAAAGAATAATTTTAACATGTCAGCATAAAATGATAGAAATGTTCTCAAAATCTAGAGCTTGCGTTTTACAGATCTCGTTAGCGCTGACATAGACTTGTTCATTTTTTCTTTGTGACAATATCCTATGTCTAAATAAATAAAGGCCTGCCTGCACTTTGCGATATTATTTGTACCCGTGCAAGATGGCTATCAAACCCTCTGCCTCCCCGCATATCAATGAGTGGAGCATTCTTGTTTCGGTGGGTTTAGACAGGTAGATTTCACTATACGACTCAGGACCGGGGAAGGTCAGAACCATTCAAGTCACACTGAGCATCTTGTGCTGTATTGCTACAAAACTTCCCCAGCCTTCCCCTAAAAGTAGTGAGAGAGATTACAGTTGTCATTTGCTAGCAAATGACATGTCAGCCAGTTCAACAGACAAGTGTGCTCTCTAATAAAGGAGAGTATTTCATGCTATTTCTCCAGAGTCCGGCTGTAGGAGTTGCTGGCCCAGTCACAGAGCCATCTTTCAACGGTAACTGGCAGTTCAAAAGAACACGCAGTTCCCCTCCATCCTAACATTTGTCTGTGTCAAGGTGTCAATACTCTGTACCCCTCTCCCCCCCACCCCAAAAGGTCTCGGTTCCTCTATGGCTACCAACTGGAATAGCTGTGGTTCACTGACTAGAACCAAACCTCTTCTTTTTTCTATCATGTTGAACAAACACATTTAATTTTAAATAGTTTTAACATGACTGTATTGTTAAAGCTGGATTTGGGATGGAAAATGTCAGGTTTAATATTTAAATGTTGGTTGTTTTAACAAAAATGGGTATTTTTAGATTATTTAAGGCTTTGACTGATGCTTTGCAGAGTGGCACCAAGCTAAAGGCTATGATGCTTACAAGAGCTTCTTTAAAAGGGCTCAGAAGGACTTGGTTCCAGAGGGGATTATGGCAGTACCTGAGTCTGGGAAGCAATGTTATTGCACAATGGTTAAGCATCCCTTAATGCTAAATCAGTGGTTTACAAGGGCGCCCTCTTCTCCCTACGTTCTGCAAAGAGACAGCAGAATATGCTCCACCAGTTGTGCTCCTGAGATGTATGACTAGACTGAATCCCTGAAGTTTCTTCATGGGTCCAGCTGGATCCAAATTTGGTGCCATGGACATCAAAACTGAGAAAAGCAGGTCCCTTGTCTTCCTACTGAATTCTTCTCTTCATTGGGAGATTAGTTCGGCCACAGGGACAGCTTGGAACCTTAAATGTGATTTTTGGCCATTCCAGAATTTCAGTCTGACCCATGTTTTCTTCCTTGGGGGTGCACCTTTGATCTTGGGGCAGAGAAAAAGACAATCCTCCCTCTCTCCCTGTTTCCATCTGATCTTCTGCTAGCATTGTTCCCCTCTGTCCCTCCAGCTATCGGTTGCATTCAAGAATTGGAAGCTCCAAAAGAGAGATGTAGGAAGGGAGAGTAGCTGTGCTGCTGCTGATCCTACTGATTCTGGTAGCTCGGAGATTGGAGAAGCTCTTAGGCTGATCTAACAGGCAATGGACGCCGCTAGTAGCATTATTGTCTCCCCAAGCTCTGCAGTTCTCTGAAGCTGACACTGGCATGTATCCGTGCATGGGCCACACTATTCCAGAGGGAAGGGTGCCACCTTGCGGAAAATGCTGTCATCTGAGCTCAGACACGGATAGAAATCTTAGGTAGTCAGTGAGGTAATGTTATTGAGGCAACTCCCGATGGAAAGGTAATGCAGTAATCTGCTTAGCTGCTAGAGAACTGGGCTGTGTGCATTTAAGACAGAGGCTTTGATCCACAGCAAAAAAACTCTGCCCTTGGTGCAGTTGATGCAATCAGCTGCTTCACAGCAGCAAGGGTACAATAAGGTTCCAGGGATTCACACTGTCTGGAGCAAGCAAAGTACTCTTTCCCCCCCCTCAAATTGTGTGGGCCCTGCCTTCCCCACGCTACGCACGAGCCCGGCCCCACGGTCCGAGTGTGGGAGGATGCTGCTGACGGAGGAGCCAGAGTGTGGAGGGGCTGAAGGGAAATGTCCAGCAAGCCGTGCTGAATTGGGGTCTTTCTTTCCAGCTCTTTGATTACATCTCAGAATGCATCTCCGACTTCCTGGACAAACACCAAATGAAGCACAAAAAGCTGCCGCTGGGCTTCACCTTTTCCTTCCCCGTTAGACATGAGGATATTGACAAGGTGAGCTTCAGAGAGGCGGCTCCAGCAGGGAATGCTGGGAGAGGGGGCTCCAGCAGGGAATGCTGGGAGAGGCTGCTAGGAACAGTGGGGAAGTGCTAAGCAAGGGGAGCTGTGGGGGACGCCCAAGGAGTTGCTCTTCTTCCATGCTACATCGTCACGGAGTTGAGTATTCTCACTGCAGAGCTTCGGGGGTGGGCTCTGCTCTATGTCCTGAGCTTTCTGCATAATAATTCAGATGGGAGCAATCGGCCTCCAGTCACTGGCTCTGTCCTTTGACACTCACTGGTTCCAGTCTCCCCGTTTACAGGCCTCTTCCTCATGCATAGATTCACTCCAAGACCCAATTCAAACCTTCTTAATTTAAAAGCTGGGATTGCCATCACCAAGTGCTCTATTAGTGTGTCCTGTATCCATGGATACCCAAGGGCTAAATCCTTCTGTTCTTTGCTTTCTCTTTGTAGCATTTTGGTCTAATCCCTTTTACCTCTTGTCCCATAGGGAATCCTTCTGAACTGGACAAAGGGCTTCAAAGCATCAGGAGCTGAAGGAAACAATGTAGTGGGGCTTCTGAGGGATGCTATCAAACGGCGAGGGGTGAGAGAATATGATTCATGCTGCTTGTGCAAGTTAGCTCCCCTTGACTGTCCCATAGCCCAAAGGCTTCTTCAGATATAACCAACCCCTCTGAAGGAGGACCATCAGAACTGTCCCCTTTACTCCTCTAGCTGCAGAGTGCTGGATCCCTGTCCTTTAGTCTCAAGGATCCCCCCTGCCCCCTCTTGTTAGCCCAGAGGAAAGATGTGCCAGGGCAGAGTTGGCTAAGAAGAGGTAGATCACGAACTACTGATATATCATGAGCTAGTTTCCAGGAGATCACAGTGTGGGAAGGGGATCTTGAGATTGTCTCTGGGGTAGAGAGTGGGACTGGCACCCCAGGAAAGAGGCTCCAGCAGAAGGGGTTCCATCCTGGAGAGCCAGAGCCAGTGGGAGAGAGCCTGGTAGTTTTGGGCTGACTGGCTTTTCCACATGCATGTTAAATAGCTGCAGAGTTTTGTCCTTTAGTTGTTTGGTAGCATTTGCCCCTCCCCACATGGTCTCCACCTCTGGAATCAGCCTCTCTTTCCCCTGCTCCTCTCGGCAGGATTTCGAGATGGATGTGGTTGCCATGGTCAATGACACCGTTGCTACAATGATATCCTGCTACTATGAAGATCACCGGTGTGAGGTTGGCATGATAGTGGGTAAGATGCCTGCCCGTGCCCACCTATCCGTTTTTCATTCTTACCCAGGTAGCACTGAGCACAGCTGGTGTGTGCTGACTGGGGTATTTGCCCTCACTGGGCAGAGTGTTGCACCGGGCTTTATTCCACTACATACCAGTTGGGGTGGGGCTGTGGCTCAAGTGGTAGGCGTACATGCTTTGCATGCATAAGGTCCCAGGTTCAATCCCCAACATCTCCAATTCAGGATCTCTGGTAGCATGCCTGTGCTGGCCTCTGCTGGGATCTTGGTGGCGTCTCAGGTAGCACAGTTGTGCTGGCCACTGCCAGAGACCATGGAAGAGCTGGATATGGAGCCAAATTTGAAACCCCTGCTGCCATGTCAGGTTGTGACAATACTGGACTAAGATGGACCATTGGTCTGACTCAGTTAGGCAGCTACTTATATCCTTGTAATACCATTTAGTGCTAAACCATACTATCAAAGCTAATGAAGTACTGAATAAACAAATAACTGAAAATAATGACATTCATTAAATGAATAAAATAACTGAAACAAATTTGGTTTGTTAAATGAAGCAGGATGCAAATACCGCTTACTGCTTTTTATTATGGTTGCCACCTCTCTCCAGGAGGAAACCTGGATTGGACAGGGCCATATTGGAGGGGACAGGGCAGAGAGGCTATCACGCCCCCTTTCTGATATAACTCTACCCCTTGCAGAGTGTGATGACAAAATGGAGTGGAACAAAAGGGCAACCACGCCCCTTTCTGACATATCACCACACTCTACAAGGATGGGGTTATATCACAAGGCTCCACAGGAGGTGGAGCCACATCAGAAAGGGGGTGGGGCAAAAGGACAACCACAGCCCTTTCTGACAGAGCCCCTCCCCCCTCCTGTGGAGCATTGCGACATCACAGTGTTTCCTAGGGGCAGGGCCAGCCGCATTGAAAATGGAATGGGAATTTCTCTATGGCCCACCCCCGTTCGGATGTTTTGGTCCCCTGCTGCCCCCAGAAGCCCTAGGTTTCCAGGTTAGTCACAGGTGCCTGTGGCTGACCTGGTGAAATTGGGGCCTCCCTCAGAGCTTGGAGACTCTGGGTCAAGACACAGAGGCTCCAGGGAAAACCCGGAGGGCAGAGACCTTACTTCCTATTTGCTTTGTTTAAACAGAGATCAACATGCAGAAATCAACCAAATTGGCATTCATACAGAATATTTGTTTTTCAGCCTCAATAAGCACTCCCTGAGCTTGCCTCCTGCAGACTAGATGTCTCCAGGTGCCTGAGTAGACTCAGACCGAGCTCCAGATAGCCTTGTTTTAAACACCTTGAGCCTGGTTTCCTGGAAACCTGCCTCCTGGGTGCTTACTAAGCATCCCCAACTGTCTGGAACTGCTCTGCCACTGGCACTCACCCTGTAGCACCAGCACAGTGATTTGATATGGCCAATCCCATCTCCGCCCTCCCTCCCCCCCCCTTTCCAGGTACCGGCTGCAATGCCTGCTACATGGAGGAGATGCAAAATGTGGAGCTGGTGGAAGGGGATGAAGGTCGGATGTGCGTGAATACGGAATGGGGGGCCTTCGGTGCATCAGGAGAGCTGGAAGAGTTCCTCTTGGAGTATGATCATGTGGTGGATGAGACCTCACTTAACCCCGGTCAGCAGCTGTAAGGAATATGACAGATAAAGTTAAAATCACTGCTTATTGCTTTCCCTGGACCTCACATTTCTCTCCCCAATGACAGCTGCAAAGCTGGGTTTGCCCTAGAATAACCTTCATATTAGCCCAGATCTCTGCCACCCCTCGATTCTAATTTGGCTGAGATGGGGCAATCCCCATAAAGTGAAAGTGAACTCCAAAATGAGCTGTTCAGTGCTAGTTCTGTCATGTGCATATAAACTTTGTAATCTGGCATAAATAGCAGACTCTAGTGTAGTGCTATGCCAGGAGCTTCAATGGCATTCAGAGGTAGGCCCAGCACTGGCAGTTCTGCAAGCACCATGACATGAATGCAGCAGATTGCCCTGTGACAAGGGGAGGATGATTCTGAATTGCCGTGAGGTGCAGTTGGTGAAGATACTGCAAGTGTTTGCTTCCTAGAAAATGTGTAGACCCCAGCTAGAGGAGAAGGGGTTGTTTTCCTGCAGCTCAGAGAAAATAGCTTCCATTATTGAGCAATCAATCTGTGTACAAGGGTTTTGTTAAAACAGGTGAGAGCTGTTTCATCCAATCAGCTCTGTCTCTGTCACACGCAGCAGTGGTGCCACATTTGCTCACAAAAAAACTTCAGTGTATGAGAACACCACACTTGCGTAGACTAGCCCTCCTTAGATGTATAAACAGGGGAATACCAAGGAGGAGAAGAGAAACTGTAATATCTCTGTATATTGCATTATAATATGTGCAATATATATTATATCCTGGAACATTGTATCCAGTTTGGGTGTCCACATTTCCAAAAGGATATTGGAAAAACTAGAAGCGGCTCAGAAAAGAGTTTCAGGAGATAGTATACAACTTTAGTGAGAGGTTGAGGATACTCAAGTGATTTGTTTATCCAAGAGAAAAGTCAAGAGGTTAATAAGTAGCTGTGTGGGGAGATTTCTGAGAGTACAAAATCATGTGATGACCCCCCCTGTAAGTGTAGCAATTATAGTTTCAGGTCTTCTTCTGGAAGAGGCACTGGTTCTCTACCCTCTGGAGCTAACCTCTCTCCCCCATAGGTTCATGGGCTTTTGTAAAACTGCTGGGGGGGCAGGACTCTGTGACACCTGGAACTTTAGGCCTTCTGGACCAAAGTACTAATTTTGTAAAGACTAGCCTGACATTTTGCATTTCATCTAAAAGGTATTTGTTAGAGAGATACTTAGCTTGGGTGCTAACAATTCTGTGTTGATAGGATACTACGTGAGCCCCTCTCCTGCATGTAGAATCAGAATCACAGAGCTGGAAGGGACCTTGTGGGTCACCTTGTCCAAACGCTCCCTGCTTGGATGCAGGATGACTGTGATTCTGTATCACTCCTTAACTACATAGGCTGGCAGTATGGATGGGTCCCTGTGGCAAAACGTAAGTGTAACAAAAAGGAGAAAAAGGAGAACTGGGCTGCCCCATTGGACTAACTTTTTAGATGGCATCTGCATAAGAGTGAATCTGCGTATATCTCAGGAGGAAGCAAAATACCTCAAGGTCATTCCAAGAACAGACAACAGAAGGGAAGCTCAGTTTCATGTTGATCATGTTATGGTGCTGGAAGATCTAGCTGCTATATGAGGAAGACAGGGCCTGGCTGGTATCTTGCTGGGAGAGAGTGAGGAAGGGGTTGGAGTCTGAGTAGCCTGTTCCTGCTGCACTGACCCATGCCCATTCTTCTGTTCCCACTCAGCTACGAGAAGATCATAGGAGGGAAGTACTTGGGGGAGATTGTACGACTGGTGTTGCTAAAACTGGTTAATGAAAATCTGCTCTTCAATGGACAAGCGACAGAGAAACTGAAAACCAGAGGTGTCTTCGAAACCCGCTTTGTCTCCCAAATTGAAAGGTATTGTAGTTCTCAGCACGCTGTCACAGCCAGTTCCACCACTCCTGGCTCTGCTCTCACCCCTCTCTTTGACTTACACATAGCCCAGCCAGTGGGAAGGCTGGCTCCTGCTACATAGTAGAGCTGCAATGATGATTAGTGGCAAGTGCTGTTTTCATTGAGAATGGCCTTTTTGCCACTTTCCTGATGATTTGAGAACACTTTTGGGGTTTTCCATTTGGCATTTTCGGAAGTGCTGATGCCAGTGACAAAAGTGACAACAAAAGTGTCCAAAAAACATTGATGGAAATACCAAAAGCGGTGACTGGGTGAAAAGAATCCCAAACATGAAAAATAGTGCAAACGTTTGATGAAAATTCAGGTCAGTTGTTTTTGCATCAGCTCTACAACAAAGACTGCCATCCTCCCTCCTGGTTAGCAGACCCTGCTTAGGCCACAGGAAGTGCCCCATGCCGCTTCCTGGGAAGTAGAGGCAGCTGCAGCTATGCTGCTACCCCAACCTGGGCATCCAGGGTCACATGGGAGTGTTTAAGGGTCATAATGAATAAACAATCTAACATGAGCTCCCAGTGCAATGCTGCAGCAAATGGGGTTAATACGATCCTTGGTTATATTTTCAGGAGAGCAGTAAGAAAACGTAGGGAAGTGCTTTTACTTCTATAGATGTCCTGATGAGACCTCTACTGGAATATGTCCACCTTTTTAAAAGGATGTTGAAAAATGGAAGAGGATGTAGAAGAGAGCCACAGGAACTATTCTAGGGTTGGAAATTAGTCACAGATATTTGTTTAGCTTATCAAAGAGAAGGTTGAGTGGTGACCTGATTACAGTGCAGTCCTGTAGAACCTTCACAGGCCGAAAGTGTTGGGTACTAAAGGCCTTTTATTCTAGCAGAGGAAACCAGCAGCCAGGGGCTGCCAGAATGTTTTTCAGGGAGGCATGGGGGCATGGCCATGTCAGAAAGGAGTGGGGTAGAGAGGTTCTCCCACCTTTTTCAGACATGGCTCAGCCCCCTGCGGAACATCATGATGTCATGAAGCTCCAAATGAGGGGAGCATGTCAGAAAGGAGCGGGACAGCCACTTTGCCACACCCCTTATGACATGGTCCTGCTCCCCACTGAACATTGTGACATCACAGTGCTCCTAAAGGTCGGGGCCACAGAAAGTCCGGGGGGTGGGGGCGGGGTTGAAGTTGCACCTCTCTCTCCGCTCTCATGCCAGCAGCTGGAAGTTAAAGTTGGACTAACTCAAATTAGAAATAAAGCACAGGTTTGTTTTTAACAATATGGGTGACTGACCTTTGGAGCTGACTATTGAGAGAGATGGCAGATTCTCCGTCCCTTGCAGTTTTCAGATCAACACCAGGCACTGTTTTGACAGACAGGTGTTAGCCAAATAGTACATGTAATAAATGGAAGACATTGGAAGGCTTGTGCTATACAGGAGGTCAGACTAGATGGTTTTAGTAATCCGTGCTGACCTTAAAAGTCCTTTAATCTGTTCTGGTGGGCAATGTGATTTTACACCATCAAAATGTTCTCTTGCAGGTGTATTAAATGAGTACTTCCTTCTGTTGTATACAGGAGCCCCTGTATACAATAGCTGTCCAGACCTGACTTGAGCCTGCAGGGGGCCTGTACCCTTCCTCTTCCCATACCCGGTAGCCTCCTGTCTCTTCCCATCTCCTTCCTAACCTGCTGCTTTGTGGCTACCTCATTCCTCAACGTAAGAGCATCGATATGCTTTTCCTCTCTTCTCCAGTGATATTGGTGACCGCAAGCAGATCTACAACCTCCTGACAGCCTTTGAGCTGCTGCCCTCAGCAACAGACTGCGACATTGTGCGGATGGCCTGCGAGAGCGTTTCCACGCGGGCCGCACAGATGTGCTCAGCAGGGCTGGCTGGTGTCATTAACCGCATGCGGGAGAGCAGGAGTGAAGAGACGCTAAAAATCACAGTTGGAGTCGATGGCTCTGTCTACAAGCTGCACCCCAGGTGAGGCCACATGGCCTTTAGTTTGGTGCCGCCTGGGGAGGCAAAGAGACACCAGCAGCAGTCTCTGAGCCCCAGTTTCTGCCTGCATGGAAATCTGCACCATGCTGAGATACAAGAGAAAGGACAGCATTTGGTGCATCAGCTAACTAGTCATTCCCCCTGTTGGAGGGATGCATTGACGACAACTTGCCTCTGCAGAGACCCTCAGAATGAATAGCTTTAAATCCTTCATCATGTTTTTGGTGAGCTGTCCCAAATATGAGGACGCTGCAGCCAACACTGAACTTTCCCATTAGGCAAGATAGATACGGCTTGCGTCTGCTCTCTGAGCTACGTGCAGGAATTTATGTCCTACTCCTTTGTTGGTATCTCTGCAGGCTCAGTGCCGTTGTTGCTAGCATCCGGGTCGTGTTGTTCACTGCATCTCATGTTCTTGTAGTAAAGACAGTCAGGCTGGACCAGTCATAGTTCAGGTTTTACTGAAAGAACTGACCATAGCTGCAGAGCATGGTCTGTGCTGCTGGTAGGGAATATACCTCGCTCCAGAAAAGAAAACTCCCTCAGTCTATATTCAAAACAGGCAGGAAAGGATGGAAACCGGATATAAGGATCAGATTCTTGAACACCAAGAGGATAAGGAACTGGATTCCTAAACATTACACCTTCTTTTTTCTCATTTCAGCTTCAAAGATCGGTTCCACGCAACAGTCAGAATGCTGACGCCCGGCTGTGACATCATCTTCCTGCAGTCAGAGGAAGGCAGCGGCAGGGGAGCAGCCCTCATCTCAGCGGTAGCATGCAAAATGGCCTGCATGATTAGCCAATGAAAGGCACTGGCAAAGGACTACTGAAAGAGAGCGCACACGCCTGGGAAGCACATCCATCCTGTGCCAGCTGAGTTCTCTAGAGCGTGCCCAGGGGCAGAAACAATGAGAGAAGGGTTTTCTGAGGGACAGAAGAGTCTCTGGTTCCTCCAACACATTTCCACCCACGCTAGACAACACAATAGCCATGCAAACTGCAGTCTCCCCTTTCTGTTTCTAAACCTTCTTTGCTGCTAGAAGGCGGGGTTTTTGGTGTACATAATAAACAGGTTCACATGGACATTTACTTCTGGGATTGGTTTGTGGGATGGGTGGGAAAGGGAATCAGTCAGATCTTTCCCTTCTGATTGGCTCGGGAAGAAAGACTAGAAGAAAGTGGCAAAACTGCTTCCAGTCAGTATGGACTGCTGTGCCAGTGCTGTTTCTGACAGGCACATGGGGGATTGGCTGTTGGATGGTGTCTGGCCTAGTCGTCTCGCTGTCCCATCAATAGTTGGCAGAGGAGTATGTGTCTTTGGCAGGGCAGAGTGTGGAATAGCAGTATGGACTAGATGTGGCCTCCCTGGCCTTTCTTTTGCCAGTATAGAGTTTCTGTGACAAGACTCTCTGGCCATTCTAGAAGGAAGATGGCCATGTCATGGTGAGCCCTGGTTAGGGCTGTGCTAGAGCATTCACAGATGGGACAGCAACAGCTGGTGAAATTTAATTTCCTTTCCCACACTTTCATGAATAGGTACCAACCAGGGTCAGCAGTACTGCACTTCCCACACAGTGAGTCTCTCCAGGAGGTTCTTTGCACTGAGGCAAAGTCCTGACCTGTAGGCCTCATGCAATAGTGAACTAGTTTCACTGATGAATAAGAATTAGTCAGTTATATAAATGATGTGGTGGCAATCTAAGGACTGAGGCCTCAGAATGTAAATGAAATAATTGGAGCTGTAGACTCTTCTCTGAAGCTACCTACAGGCATCCCCTACCTCCTCTTCAACTTCTCTGTAATGCTCGGACCCGTGTAGCCAAGAATGATCCCATGATACGGAAAGCTCCCCAAGGTGTCCCTTCTCCATCCTCAGACCTGCTCAGATATCCAGCTCTGGGTACATCTTTCCTTTATATGACAGATGTGTCAAAATACCCATGCAACCTAGGAGCCTAAGTCCTACTGAGCTTAGACTTAAGAGACTTCAACGAAGCTTATGCTCTGAAGTGCTTAACTAGCTTTGGAAAATGAAACTCAGGCTCCGTTGCCACTTAGTAGCTTTTCAATTTTTCATCCATTAGTCCTTGGCCAAAGCTAGATGCACGATTGTGACAGCCGACGAGTCCCAGGCTGGGTCAATCTGAGTGCACCTGGAGAGGATTCTCTGCCATTCACACGAATGAGAATAAGTCCCTATGGAGACGGTGATTTGAGAAGTGCTCCATTCCTAGGGCTCAGTTGTGCACGGCAGAGTGCTGGACCAGGCTGAGTTTGAAACCTCCTACATGGCAGTGAACAAAGCCCATGCCGTGCTCGGACTCTTGTTCCAATTCCTGCTGTAGTGTGGCACAATGCCACCATGTTTCAATTCCCTCCTTTCTTTTAAGGGGTGTTAACACATAGGCTGGGGAGCCCACCGGACCCTGAAGCTACTCCGTGTTTGCCACAGCCACCTCGCGTGAGTCCTGTGAGGACCCCAGCAGACGATTTCCCCAGCTGTGGTCTGCCCACGTGTCCCCCCATCACCATAGAGTTGCCGTTGCTCCTGTGACCCAACTCAAGGCCGCAACTGCGACACTATGGTGGTGAATGTGGTGTGCTCCATGGTCCTTCCACCCCACATCATATGCAAGGTGGCCCCAGGGCAGCACGTTGCCCCAGTTTGGGTCAGGTTACTCTACATGGCATGCTCCATCTTTCTGGGGATGACACCGTGCAGAGCTGCCCTGGCCCAAACCAGGGCAAACATTTGGCAGCCATCCTTCACATGGGCTGGTAAATCTGGGGCAATGGGGAGCCCCGTCTCATCTGTTAACACTCAGGATCTCCATCTCTTGCCATTGTGATGGGATTGGGGTCTTTCTACTGTCCCTCCTCCTGATCGTCCGTGACTCAGTTTCCCCACTTACAGTCTACACTGGCTACAGCTCTATCTAGAATTGCACCAGTCTGTAAAAACTATCCTGCCACCCATGTCCCTGGAGGTTCCCAGTCACAGAAACTGTAAGTTCTCGGGTAGGGACCATATCTATCTTATTCTCTGCAAAGCGCCAGGTACATTGCTGGTGCTATATAAATGCTTATAATAATAATAATAATAAATTAATAATTAAGCTTTGCCCAAGAATCTAACCTGGGAATGGGATGTCCCCCTCAGCTGTGTGATCCAATGTCAGTATCATGCAAGCACACCAAAGCTAGTTTAAAATAATTTGTATTTATAAATTCAGATTGGTTACAAGACAAAATTTATTCTAGAGTGCAAGATTAACAAGAGGATTTAAAAAGTAATGCAATGCTAAATTCACTGGAAAATTCCCTAACGTACCCTACACACAAGTTCATGTTACGCAGCTAGATGTCTGTAGCTGGGCCCATTTCTTCTTAATCTCTCTTGATGTTTCTAAGTCCATGTCTCAGCTGGGTCTGGTCAAATGGGCTTGGATCTGTCTTGGTTTCTCTTTTCCCTCTTAAATACTTTCTTGATGGCTCCCAGAAGATGCTTGCTTTTTCTGTTTCTGGGCCATTTGCTCACTCTCTGGAAGCTACTGATAACTCGAGTACCTTCCATTAACACTTCATTTACATTATAATTGTCTTCCCTTCCTGTCCCAAAACTTGCTCAACTTGTTTTTGGCTCACATTCTTTTTCTACTTTCCAAACTTAACTTTCCTCTATATTTTATCCACATACAAATTTTCACCTCGGTGGACTCAGGGTTTCTAGACAATTCCAACAACACCAGACTTGTCATGTTTTACATAACGATTTCAGAAATACAAATATGTTGTTTATTCACCTGAAACCACAATACATGTCTGTTACATACATGTTGTTTTCATAAACCCCGCACAGCCACCATGAGGGCTTGGGTAAGAAACACTTGAAACAATGTAAATTCTTCAACTGCAATGTCTGTTTCGAGGCTGATATCCCAGCAGAAAAAGAACTCAAGGGAAATTGTACAGTGAAACAGAGCAGACTGTAAGGCAGGTGTAGTATTCTCAGGCAGGAACCTTGGCCTCCTTGGTGAACAGACTGCCATCGGGGCAAATAGAGATGCAGTGGCAGATGCTGTGGTTCATTGCTCAAGTAGCCAGATGGGTTGTTGCGAGTTGGTCTGTAAGTGTATAGCATTAGCCAGGCAGTTTCCTGTAGCATGACCGTTTGGTGGCACGATGGCTCCCAGAGAACTTTTCAAGAGAGCTGGGTAAAATTTAGTGGCTTCCCTTCCAGTAGGGTATCCCAAGAGCCAGCAACAGCTGCATAATTCACTTCTGTTTGTGCTGCAGTAGTAGGTCTCTTTTTCTTAACAAATGTTTGCCAAATGGAAATAGTCTGATACTCCTGCCAGTCTTTCCTAAAAGGTCACAGGTCAGCAGTCTGTGTTTGTCCTTAATGGGACCAGAATTGCTGGCACTGCCAGACACAGTCACGTGATGAGATAGAGTCTCACATTTCCTCTGCAGTTCTCCATACCCACTCTGTGCACATGGTGCACCAAGCACACAGGGATGACACACACCTAAAATGCAAATTGACTGGAGTACATGACATGGTATGCACTGCACACAGCTAATCATGCACGTACTGCACACACACACATCTCAACTCCGACATGGGCATTTCCATGTAGGAATGGCCTGTATGTCGTGCACACACATTTCGATGGGCACAGTGATCTGTAGGGGCACACAGAGGGCTTCCACTCATTTTTGTTATAAATTATAATAAAATAATTCTATTCCTCAATATGGAAAAGGCGTGGCTACATTAATAAGGAAATTAGGCCTGTTAGTGCATTACTGATAATTCTGTATTTAACAAGATAGAATTTCCCCAGCCGTCGGCCATGAGAGCCCCCTGCACACGTCAGACAGAAATATGGCTGGGTCATAGAATCACAAAATCACAGGGCTGGAAGGGACCTCAAGGATCATCAAACTGAACCCTGAACCTATTTATTTATATTTATTTTCCCATTTCTACCACCCCCCAACCATTCCCCCTACCACCCCCCTATCCCTCTCTCCACCCACTAAATGCTTTTTTAAACAAAAAGTCTTACACCGCCTCCAGAAGATGCTTAGGCTCAGGGTCAAACAAACCTCTGGGGGAAGGGAGTGCCATAAAACCAGGGCAGTGACCGAGAACGCCCTCCCGTGCACCCCCCATCCTTCGGAGAAAGGTAGCAGGTGGAACATGCAAGAGGGCACTCCCAGTGGACTGCACGGGCCGCAATGGGACACGGTAGGACAGGCGGTCTCTCAGATATGCAGGCCCCAGACCTACAGGTTTAAAGGTCAAAACCAGCCCCTCTCCCATGTGCGTGCATGAGACATGCCCTGGGATTGAAGTATCAATAACCCATAAAATCAATGCACCACATATAAGAATTATATTGGGGCTGTCATGGGATATAGAACATGTGATTCCTCCATAGGGCCTTTGTAGACAGCACAATCCAAACCCTCGGGGTACCTCACCTGGGGCCCTGTAGACGTGCTGCCTGTGGTAAATACAGCTGTATATCAACTGCAGAATGGTTCTGTGAAGACTGGCCGTAGGTCACCACCAGCACTTGTTTTCCACCCATCTTAGCTACTGTATGAACACCAGACACCCAACTCTTGGTCCCGGGGTTTTATTCCTTTGCTTCACCCCATGTCATTCTAGTCCTGGCACTGCTTACCCCACACAATCTAATTGCTGCGGACAAGGAGGCCTATCCTGGCTGAGCTGTCTCCCACTCACCCTTCACCTCAGCCAACTTGTTTAAAGACAACAATTTTACTGATGGGACTTTTCACCCTGTAGAATTTACCCCTCTTTATGAGACATGTAGGGCTGCCTTGTGCTCCCCCTCCCCCACACCCAGCTTCCTTCACTTAAACAGCAGCAGCCAGAGTTTTTTTTGCTGACAGGTGCTTTGCAATGGACTGGGAAGATGTTCCCCCTTTCTTTGTAAGCTGCTGTGGGCACTTGAGAGAACCATTTCTGTCCAGTTCTTAATGGACTGGCTGGCCCTTGGTACGAGCTGTGGTATAGGGCTCCTCACCCATCAAAGTGGTGGCAGGGGAGTTAAAACTCTCAATAAATGTGTTCTGTCTAGGGCTCCTGACCCTCTTGCCTCTCTCTAGTGTTGCAGGGTAGTTTAGAAACGCAGTTTTCAAAGCACCAACTTTGACCAAAGTGACAATGTAACAGCCCTCCTAGCAGAAAATTAAAGCTACTGTCTGTGACTTCAAACCCAAGCCGGTGTTTCTGCCTGATGACACGAAATACGAATCTTAAATTGGGACTGCAGGCTGGACCAATCACCCCCACAAACCTAACCAGATCTTCTGTTTAGTCTGATTCAAAGCAGACAATACTTGTTCACCGAGATAGCATGAGGATGCTAAACCAATCTAACATGACCCCACATTCAATTTACCCCCAAAACAAATTTATTAAGCTAATTAATAAAATACATCTTTAAAAATCTAAATGATCTGGTCTCTTCAATCTTATTACAAAAAGAGAAATGGAGCCATGTACCACCCAGCAACCCATGGATACTCTGCACCACAGGCTGAAAACCACTGATTTAACTACAGCCATAGTAGGGACTCACTCTCCATTTAATGGGGCAAGTATTTTTATATAGCACTTTCAATGTTCAGAGTGCTTTACAAATCTTATCTAGTTCAGGGGGGAAATAATGACCACTTAGGTCATTAAGTATTGCCATTACTAATGACCCCTAAATCGGGGTGGGGGGGGGTTTCCCTCCCAGGGTCACTTAGAAAATGAATATGATCTCTGAGGGCTGCCCAGAAGTTGGGGGTGGGAGTGTTTATGGGGGATGCTCAGGAAGAGGAGCTTCCAGATTATGGATCTATGCCATGAATCTGTCCCCTATCCTTAGGCGCATGCTTTCATGTCTGCGGCCTCCCCTTGAGCTCGCTCTTTCAGTGCATCAGGGTAGGAACTAGATCCAGGAGCCAACTTCAGCAACTAGAAAGGAGCCAAATAAAGAGTAGCCATGGGCTGCATCTGGCGCCCGAGGTGCCCCACCTCTGCCCTAGCCGGTCATTATTATTTCCATTTTGTAGATGAGGAACTGAGGCTGAAAGAAAGTGACGTGCCCAAGACCAGCCAGTGAGTTCATGGCCAAGACAGGATTTGAATCTTGGTCTCACAGGTCCTTATCCACTACCACTAGCTCACACCAGGCCTATAATTGCACCTCCTGACTCCCAGGTCAGTGCTCTAGCCACTAGACCACACTCTCCACAGCTACTGCCTGCTGCTTGGGTTTATCGCCCTTTTGGTGCTGAGTGTAAAATCTAAGAGCAAAGGAAATGGCAGAAGAATGGAACTGCAGAATGAAGGGGGGGGAAATGCAACAGAGAGAGAGAGAGAACTGCTTGGCTGCCCCCACGCCCCCTGCTACCTGCTGGGGACTGAGAAGCATTAAGCACAGGCTGTTCCAGGGCAGCTCTTCCAGAATGAGAGAGAAAGCGCAGGCCTAGCTCTATCAGCCCAGCCTGCTGGAATGCGCCGTCATCCGGCCCTTATCACGCTCATGGTCTCGGGATGGCCAAGTTTGGCTTGCTCCCCCTGCTCTGCTCTCAAATTAGCTCTCCAGGTGATAAGCAGTAAAATAAAGCCTAAGCCCGCTCACAGTGCCCTGCAGAACTGCTGTCTCCAGCTGGACATAAAAGATGGTGAGTACCCCGCCTGCAGCCCTGTCCGGCAGCAACCCCAGAACTGGCTTCTAGCTTTCAGGCAGGCTTGGTCCTACTCTGGGACTGAGACTATGCTCTCAGGTCATCACATACAGAGATTGGAGCCTTTGGCTAGAGAATCCTGGGACTGCTCCAGCTCCCCAGGCCCAGCAGAGGAAAGTAGGAGCCAGCTCCGTGCATGCGGAGAACAGTTCTTCTGACACCAGCAGGGAAGGACATTAATAAGGGAACAGGAGTAAGGCTGAATGTCAGCGGCCCCTCCTGCTTTGGAGAGCTGAGGCCAGGAATTATTGTCTCACAGTCCATTAGGGGCTGGGCATGTCACAGATCACAGTGGGGAAAGGTTTCCCCCTCAGGGGTCACTTTGAAAATTAGTAAAAGCTCTAAGGGGGTGAAGCTGGGGGGTGGAAGTGCTCAAGGGGTGTGCTCAGGAAGAGGAGGGTCCAGATCATGGATCTGTCCCCTATCCTAGCGTGTGCATGCCCTCATCTCTGCACCCTTTCCTTGAGCTCATTTTTTCAGTGCTTGTGGGCATGAACTGGAACCAGGAACCACATAAGAACTAGCTGTGGGATGCATTTGGCCCCTGGGCCGGAGGTTCCCAACCCCTGTCATAGAGGTAGGAGCTCAAAAGGAGCTGGGGGATAAGGCACCACTGACCCCCACTTTCCCCCATCATTTATTATCCTCCTTTTCTGTCACTACCTCCTGTTCCCCAGCCCCCCTGCACAGCACCTCACTGCCTCCCAAGCTCTCTCACCCACCGCACTACCCAGCTTTCTCTTCTAGAAGGGTGGGGGAGGCGACTGCCCCAGAGACCCTGCTGTGTCTCTGCCCAGCCCTCCCCAGACATCTCCAGAGGAGGGGCTTATAGACAGACATTTGACAGTGTTTTAAAATTGTTTTGCTCCACACAAAACTCTCACAGGCCCAAGATGGTCACTTCCCTACTCACCTCATCTTCCCTGGGCTCTGACTGGCTGTGCCCACGGGGTGACAGGATCCCCTGATCTCTCACTGGCTGTATCTAGAGTCAGCTAGATTCCCCATCCTCAGACTGGACTTGTCCAGGAGTGACAAGATCCCACTGTTCCGATTGGCTATAGCCAGGAGCTGCAGGATTTCCTGTACTGAATCCGGCTTTGTCTGGGGCGGGTGGATTCCCTACGTTCTGATTGGCTCTGCACAGGGGTGAGCAGATTCCCTGACCTCTGACTGGCTCTTTTTCATGCAGGCCAGCAGGAAAGCTGGGACCCGAAGTAAAGCTGCTGCAAAACGCGCACAGCGGGGCTCCTCCAATGTCTTTTCTATGTTTGAGCAGTCTCAGATCCAGGAGTTCAAGGAGGTGAGGTGTGCTCGGTGCCCTTTTCACAAGTTA
This sequence comes from Sphenodon punctatus, assembly GCA_003113815.1. Classification (NCBI taxonomy): domain Eukaryota; kingdom Metazoa; phylum Chordata; class Lepidosauria; order Sphenodontia; family Sphenodontidae; genus Sphenodon; species Sphenodon punctatus. The sequence continues at coordinate 240,929 of QEPC01005433.1, read as the reverse complement.
CACTAGGAAGCCATGGAGAAGGACTCAAACCCAAACTAGAGTTCTGAACGCTCTTCTGGCTGATGCTGGATTGCTTTCAGAAAGGCCAGTACAGCTGACCCCAATAGGGGGCACTCACTGATGCCAAGTGTTTCTGGATGTATTCACTCCGGACTGGAGGTGAACCTGCAGGGCCACTAGGTAATATCCCCAGACTCTGTAGACACTGAGCAGCCCCCCTGAAGAGCCCAGGGTAATGATGATGGATTCAGAGTAATGTGTGTGTGCTGCTCAGCCATGTGCTCTGGTTCTTACTGGCATATGATATTTCACAAGAGGCACCACATAGTCCCCCTAGGCTGAACCCTACTTCAGTTACACCCATGTAAATCCAGAGTAATCAGACAGGCTGCTTCAGATCTGCACCGATAGAATGGAGATCAGAATTTGGCCCCAGGAGAGAGGCTCTGACTTCTCTATGGCAGAGCAGGCTGCTAAATACATGCTGAGCGCCTCCTGCATGTGCAAGACAAGCTGAGCATCGAGAAGCCGAGCTTATTTAGGAAGAGATCATGGGCACAGTCTGAATGAGTATTATTATTATTATTATTATTATTATAAACACTTATATAGCACCGGTCATGTACCTGCGCTGTACAGAAACATAGAAATAGACGTGGCCCCTGCCTGTGGAGGGGGAGACAGGGAGAGGGGACAGTGGGAGAGACAGGTGAGAAGACAAACAAACATTCAGGCGGATGCGAAGTCTCAGGTGCGTATGCTCGGCTTGGTTACAGCAGTCTGCGGAGGAGGGCAGACAGTAAGTGTATGGGGAATGACTAGCAGGCATTGGAAAAGGCGGCGAGGAAAAGGTGGGTTTTGAGGAGGGATTTGAAGGAGCGGAGGGAGGGGGCAAGGCGGATGTGGGCAGGGAGGGAGTTCCAGGCATGGGGGGCAGCGAGGGAGAAGGGTCGAAGGCGGTTAGGTGAGCAGGAGAAACGAGGGAGAGTGAGGGAGGGGACAGAGGACGAGCAGAGAGCGCGTGCAGGAGTGCGTAGGGAGATTAGGTCCGAGACGTAAGGGGGAGCTTGGTCGTGGAGTGTTTTGAACGTGAAAACCAGGATACATTCAGGAAGGGGGAGCCAGTGAAGGGAGAGGAGGAGAGGCTGCACATGGTCAAAGCGACGGGCAGAGTGAATGACCTTGGCGGCGGAGTTTTGGATTGCGATAAGGGGGGACAGGTGAGAGCGAGGGTGGCCAGCAAGGAGGAGGTTGCAGTAATCGAGGTGAGAGATAACCATGGCATGAACAAGGGTTTTGGCCGAGGAGGTAGAGAGAAAGGGGCGGATCCAAGCAATGCTACGGAGGGCGAATCGGCAGGATTTGGCCAAAGAGTCAATGTAAGGCTTAAAAGAGAGGTGTGTGTCAAAGATGAAGCCCAAGCTACGGGCTTGGAGAACAGGGTGGATGGTGACTCCATCGATGGAGATGGGCAGGTTAGCGGGAGAGGAAGGGGAGGGAGCTGCACGGAGGCTGAGGCTGGGTCTGCATGGAGGCTCACAGGGATGCATGATCCTTCTCCTAGATCAGCAGTGGGGAAGCTTTCCCATAGGACACTTTGAAAATGAGTACAAGGTTAATGGGCAGGATAGGAGTTGGGAGTGGAGCTCTTAAGGAGTGTGCTTGGAGGGGGGGGGGGGGGGGAGAGGGGAGATAGGATCCAGATCATGGATCTGTGCAATGGATCCATTCCCCCCTATTCCTGAGCACATGCCTTCATCTCGTCTCCCTTTTCCCGAGATCACTTTTCCAGTACTTGAGGGTAGGAACTGGATCCATGGATCAGATCAGGAACAGTTGTGGGCTTGATTTGGCCCATGGGAGAGGCAGTTCTCCATCCCTGGCCTGGATCCTCAGTGAACAGGCTGTGCCATCTATTAACACAGATGCTGCAAGGCCAACCTCTTGCATGTGGTACCCGGGACAGGGAGCTTAGGGAAGAGGGACAATGTCAGGATTAGGAATAGGGGGAGGGTTACAGCCTCTAGAAGGAATATACAGGCAGCATTGGGAGACTTCAGGAAATCTATATCGGAACCCAATGAATCCACCTTTCCACTGGAGACAGAACTTGGATAAGAGGGGTCATCCATCAGCCACAACGACTTTCCCTCACCATTTGGGGAGAAGCACAGGGGCTAGAAAAGGGTTTTCTGACAATGGCAGAAGGGATTTTGGTCCCATGGACTTAGAAGGGGAAGACTGTTACTGTGGGTTAGAAACAGGCCTGACTTGATTTGTTCTTCTCCAAGGCGTTCAGCTGCATTGACCAGAATCGTGATGGCATTATCAGTAAATCGGACTTGAAGGAGACCTACTCCCAGCTTGGTGAGTGTTTCCACTCCCTGCCACATCCCAATTGCATATACTGGTCATTGGCAGAAACCGGCCACAAGGAAAACACGGAAGTCAGTGGGAGCAGAGTTAGGCCAATATCAAGCACCCTATGGATCCTGAGCCTCATCAAATGCCCTCAAACTTGGTTTTTACTACAAGCTTCAGATGCAGACCACTAAGGGTGATAAACCTTTCATTAGATCATCGTCTACCATATCCTCAGGCACAGCCAGCTAATCTAGCTATAGATAACCTCCCCACCATTGATCCTGCTTACATCATTTTATGACAGCAGTTGCCAAGCTTGCCATTATAAGCAATAAGTAACACCTTTGAATGGATACGTGGGGCTGGGAGGTACTCTGTTCCTAAGCAGCTCTCAGAATGCCAATGGTGGGGGCACCCAACTTCCCAAGAAGAGCCCTTTATATCCCATTACCAATTAGCCACCAGCTCCAAAATACTCAGTGATGACAGACCCCAGCTGAAATGCAGCAAGAATGGGCTGCTTATCTGCAGAGACCCTGATTAAATAGCAGGGTTTTTATTTCCAGAGCTAGGGGCACTTTAAAGCACTTGAGCATGGCATCATGTGATTTACTGCAGTGTGTCATCCACAGTAAGCCTCCACCTTCCCTGGCATAGGGGACAGAGAGAGCTCAGGATGTAGGCATGTCTGGCTCCCCACACAGAACAGCCTGGTTGATGCCCCTTCCAAAAAAAGCATTTTTCTCTCTTCCAAGAGCTTTAAAACACAGAAACATAAGGCAATGCTTCTTCAAGGATTCAGCTGCCCCCTCAACCCCTGGCCCACAAAACTGATCTTGCTAGGGAATCCTTTTCCTCTTCCCACAGCTGGAACATCTGAGAGACTAGGTTGTAAATCCACCAGCAGCAGGTATGTTAAAACAGAGTCTCAGAGACCCTGCCCTAAAGAGCTTACAGTCTTAATACTGGTGAGACTGACTGACTCGCTGGGAAGAGAGGCAGAGGTCACAGCCCAAGGTGGTTAGGCAGTGCTTAACACAGAGGCAGAAGAGCTTTCAGAGAAGTAAATGAATGGTGTGAGTGAACAGGGCATGGTGCTGCTAAAGACGTGGTCATCGCCACATTAGACAATCCTAAAAGGATTGGTGTCAAGGGCACGGGGAGTCATAGCAGGATTGGGTTCATGGTGAGTTGTGTAGAATCAGGTCCAGAATCACAGGGCAAGCAGTTCAGTGCAGGATCAGATCCAGGCATTCACACACGGATCAGCATACAGACCATAGGGTGAGACAGACAGACAGACAGACTGGACTGGGCAGGCAGATGGGTTGGACTCAGGTCAGGACATAAAAGACAGGCAACAGGCTGGCACAGCAGTGGCACCAGGCAGGATGGGCTCCCCCCAAAAGTCACTAAGGGGCTTCCCCACGTGTTGCTAGGGGGTGCACATCTAGCAGATGCCAGACCCCCATTTTGGCAAAACCCTACACCCCCATCTTAGCAGAGCAGAGCAGAGCCAACCACACCCCATCTTAGCTGACACACAGAGCCCCAATACCCAGGCAGACAAGCTCACAAGCAAGGAACAGAAGGACCAGACTCCCCATTGGCCTAGAAGACACACCAGGAAAGGGGAGCGTAGAGCCAGCCCAAAGCTCATGCAGACATCAGGAAGAGGCATCAAGAGCCAACACAGGAACCGGAAATGACTCATGATTTGCTCAGCTTCCTGTGGCTACTGGCTGGCCTTACAGACCAGCAGCCAACCAGGAAGCTGTGGGCGTGTTGTTGGAGCCAACTCAGGTAGCAAAGTAGAGGAGGGGTGTAGCCTGACCAGGGTGGTGGAAAGCTGTCATTACTAGGCCTGGGCCCTGGCCAGAGTGCCTTGGTAGTGTGGAAGTGCCAGCAGTACCTGTGCTCCTCAGAGCCCCAAAGATGCCAGTTCAAAGGCAGGGTCCTGACAATGGGTCTCTTTTGGAACAGAGATACACAGCTGAGATTGGTGCCCAGCCCTTTGGCAGCTACACAGGCACAGGGTGAGAAGCAGATCCTGCCGCAACGAGAGCAGGAGGTTGAAAACAGAGTGGTCTGGACCCTGCAGCCTTTGCTGGAGAGAGTAACATATGGCTCATGTTCTGCTCTGCCATGCCCTTGCTGCCTCTCGTGTTCTGCTTTGCCGTGCTAGGGCTCTGAGCACGGAGTGCCATGCAGCCAAGTTCTCCTGCTGCATTCAGAGGAGGGCTGCTCCTCACTCGTGCCTCCTGTTTGGAGGGAGATGAGTAGACAAGTCCTGCTAAAGAGTAAGACAGGCTGTTACTGGGCCTCTGCTTCCTCCTTAGGAAAAATGAATGTGAACGAAGAGGAGCTGGAAGAAATGCTGAAGGAGGGGAAAGGCCCCATCAACTTCACTGTCTTCTTAACACTTTTTGGGGAGAAGCTGAATGGTGAGCAAGCAGAGGTCTGGCCCTGGGGAGACAGCAAAGGGAAGAGCTGCATACCAGCCACCTCCCCGCACTGACATCCACGTAGCCCCAGAGCCCCATTTCTTGGGTACCAGAGCCTCTTCTAGTGAGCCAGCCCTGCAGGTTCCCCATCCTGTAGCTTGCAGGCAGCGTGTTACCTGCCAGTGTCTCTGCTACAGCTCATTGCAGGCTGCCAGTGTGAGAAGGGCTAGCACCCACTTCTTCCCAGTCACTGGCTGACATAGTTGCCTATGAACCAGCAAAGGCTGGGGAGCACAGTTAAAGTAGCAGTGTAAGCTGAGTCCCTGCTAAAAGGAAGGGATGGAGATACCCCCCATCTCCCCACATTAATCCTCCCCCTCTGCTCCCCTCCCCTCAGGCACTGACCCAGAGGAATCCATTCTCAATGCTTTCAAGCTCTTTGATCCCGATGGAACTGGCCATGTGAACAAAGACGAGTGAGTACAGATGCTTCCTGCCCAGGAGCAGGATCAAATGCAAAGGGCGCACATTTTATTTATATTTATTTATTTATTTATTTTTCAGATTTATATCCCGCCCCCTCCTGCAATGCAGCTCGGGGCGGCTAACAACAACAATAAAAACAATTAAAATTCAGTTAAAATATAAATATAAAATACATCAAAAAACAGGGCTAGAAAACAGTAATAAATAGATAAATGGGCGGGGGATTAAAATCACCCCCCCCCTCCCTCCCAAAGGCCTGGGCAAACAGCCAGGTCTTACAGTTCCGCCGAAATGTCAAAAGGCTTGGGGCCAGGCGAGCTTCCTCCGGAAGGGAGTTCCACAGCCGCGGCCCTATCACCGAGAATGCTCGCTCCATCGTGGCCCCCCGCTTAACACGGGGGACCTCCAGGAGGGCACCCCCGGCAGACCGCAGGAGCCGTTCCGGGGCGCGAAGGGCGAGGCGGTCCCTAAGGTATGAGGGGCCAGGGGCCAAGGCCGTATAGGGCTTTATAGATCATCACTAGGACCTTGAACTTGGCCCGGCACACTATCGGCAGCCAGTGCAGAGCTCGGAGCACCGGTGTAATGTGCTCCCGGCGACCCGTCCCCATAAGAAGACGGGCCGCCGCATTCTGCACAAGCTGCAGCCTCCGGGCCAAGAACAAGGGAAGCCCCACGTAGAGCGCGTTGCAGTAGTCGAGCCTCGAGGTGACGAAGGCATGGATGAGGGAGGCCAGGTCCGGGCCAGAGACATACGGACGCAGCCTACGTACCAGATAAAGCTGGCGGAAGGCAGCCTTGGCGACTGCCTCCACCTGCCGTTCCAGACGCAGGTCTGCATCCAATATGACCCCCAGACATGCAGGCAGTGTGAGAATCCCCTGTTCAGCATGCATGGTCAGCAGTTACACCAGTGACTCTGGACTGCAGAAGCCTGAGGCCTGCCTGATGATTCAGAGGAGCTGAGTACCATCCTGAAGGCTGCAGCTCTAACAAACTCAAGGGGTGCTGCGTGTGCTCAGCATATTGGAAAACCAAGCTCTGGCTGATTCCCGCTGGGCACAAGTTCAAGGCAAATCCCTAGTTCTTGCCCCTTGGCTCATTGGGCAGCCACAGCACCCTGCAATGAAAGAACTAGGTGAAGAGCCAACCCTGCTGGTGCTGGGGATGTCCTGGGACAGGTTGAACTCAAAGCTGTACGGCCTTGCTGGTGTCCCACTGCTACAAACCCCACAGGGGCCTTTGCAGTAGGAGACACAGGCTGTCTTGCTCTGTGCATGTGGCTGCATCTCCTAGTGCAGGGGTGAGACCCATGGGCCAAATGTGGACCATGGCAAGGTTTTATTTGGCCCATTTCCATTTTCTGGCTCTGGCCCTTGGATCTAGTTCCTACTCTCAAGCATGGAAAGACTGAACTCAGGGCAGGGGAGCAGAGATGAGGGCATGCCCACAAGGGGATGGATCCACGGCACAGATACATGGTCTGGGCCCTCCGCTTCCTCAGCACCCCCATGAGCACCTCTGTCCCAACGTCTAGGCAGCCCTTGGAGCTCGGACTGATTTTTAAAGTGGCCCCTGGGAAGGAAAAGGCTCCCCATCCCTATCGGTTTGGAAACAGCTGGCCCTATGTCCCTTTCCCAAGACTGGGAGTGGGAGAATTTCCTCTCAGCAAATGATGGCCACTTCAGTGAGCCAGCCACACTGGCTGGGGCTCTGTAGTCTTGCTCAGATGGAGCCTCTCCTCAGGCTCTGCCAGCCCGTCCTCGTGGCAGAGAGAGACAGGACAGGAGGTGGGCAGTGTGTCTAAGCCAAGAGGACCAGAACACTCACTCTTTGGTCTGGTTTCTTCCCAGGTTCAAGCAGCTCCTGTTGACACAGGCAGACAAGTTCTCTGCTGAGGAGGTGAGGTGACCTTCCATCTATCCCCTTTGTGTCCTGTTGTCAAGCATTCCCACAGCACCCCTTCCCTGAGTCCCAAATCTAACTCAGCAGGAACCTTCTTTCCATAGCTGGAAGGGGGACCTCCCCCCTCTGCCAAACACTTTTGCCTCAGCTTGCTTAGGCCATAATCCTCAAACCACTTACTCTAGCATAATGCCACTGACGTTACTGAGACTCCTCTGGAGTAAATGGTGTGAGTCATGGCTCCACTGTGGGAAGCACTGTCGACTGGGGTTCAAGGGAGAGTCCAGGCTGATGGTTAGGAGGCGTTGACTTTTTCCCTGGCTGGGTAGTGTCCCCAGAAACTAATTCAGTCCCATGGTCAGGAATTCTGGTCCTCTCCTTCCCCACCTTTCCCAACAAGTTACAGATAGCGAATGAATCCCTCCCGCTCCCTGGCCCAGGAGCCAGCCTGGATCATTGTGTCTATGTTCCGGGGGGTGATGAGCTGGGGGTATGGAGCAGGGAAGCAGCCTCCCCCAGATCACCTGCCTTCACAGAAACCCCAGGGCTACCAAATCCAAGCATTCAGAAATCACAGGTAACCCTCCACCTCCCTCAGCCAAAGTCATGAGGCCAGCATGAAACCTCTCGAGAGTTCTACAAAGACAGCCTGTTGCTTTTTGGCTGGTGATGTTGTTTAAGCTTCTGTAATGCTAAAATAGAAAGTACCTCTGCCAGCAGGTGGTGCTACATCTTTGTTATACCAGAAGCGGACAAACTGGCTCTAGAACAGGTGGGGGCCAAATGTGGCCCTCGGCAAGTTTTTATGTGGCCCATTTTCCAGTTCCTGGATCTGACCCCTGGATCCAGTTCCTACCTCCAACCACTGAAAAACTGAGCTCCGGCTAAGGGAGCAGAGAGGAGGGCATGTACACAAGGGTAAGAGACAGATCCATGGCACAGATCCATGATCTGGACCCTTCTTTTCTTGAACACACCCCTTAACCAACCCCACCCTTAACTTCTGTGTAGCCCTTGAAGCTTGTACTTTTCAGAGTGGCTCCCAGGGCAGAAAAGGTTCCCCATTCATACTCTACAGCCACATGCAGCTCTTTGGCCCCATTGTGGCAAACGGATGCATCTCTTTTCTTGAGATTAGGAAACTTTGCCCACCCCTGTGTGGAGATCTCTTACACTGTTCATCAGAGAGGAAGCTCAGCCATGTTGTAGAACTGTGCTGAGAGTTACACTTTGCACTGATTAATAAAGTACTTACTCCTGTGGGCCAATATTACTCTTTTCCCTACACCCATGAAGGCTAGAAACATACTTTTTAAATGAAATCTGAAATCTTCTTGTGCCACATAACTCCGGGAGTTGGGACTTTAATGGAGAAAGATCCCAAATATCCCACGTCTGAATAAATCTGTAGAGTTGGTTCAGAGACTCAGTCCGAGCCTGAACGGTACATAGAATCAGAATTGCAAGGTACCTAAAAGGTCATCTAGTCCAACCCCCTGCTTGAATGCAGGACGACTACAGCTACAACATCCCCCCAAAATGGCTGTCCAGCCTCTTTTAAAAAACCCTCAGCAATGGAGAGTCTACAACCTCCCTAGGCAACTTGTTCCATTGCCGCACACCTTTTCCTGTTAGGGCGTTTCCCCTGATAGCGGCCTTCCTGTAACTTGTTCCATTGCCGCACACCTTTTCCTGTTAGGGCGTTTCCCCTGATAGCAGCCTTCCCGTACCTTGAGCTCATTATTTCCACTCCTGCTTTGTGTCTCCTTTTGCCCAGGTGGAGCAGATGTTTATGGTGGCCCCCATAGATGTGGCAGGAAACATTGATTACAAATCCCTGTGTTATATCATTACCCACGGTGATGAGAAGGAAGACTGAAGAGCCATGTGGCCTCACTGCTGATGCCTCTGAAATAAAAACCGCAGTCCCATTAAAAGTGAGTGCGGCTCTGATTGTGACTGATGTGATGAGGGAGACTCTAATGTTGCCCAGAGTTCTAGGTACTTCAAAGCCCAGTGGGAGAGGGTGACTGTACATGTTACACTAACTCATGAGATATCTACCCTAGGACATTTACTGCAACATCATCATATAGTGGGGCAGCCTGAACAAATGTTCATGCTGTTCTTGTTTGTGCTGCCTCCCAATGGACAATCTGACCGAAAGAGGGATCCCATGGAGGGGCAGTATAAATAGCCTACAAGCTCCTACGCTGGTAAAAGTGAGCAGGGAAAAGCTGGTTAAACTGGGCAGCGAAACCCCAGTGCTGTTGAAATTGTCACTAGACTGACAGCTGGTGGCCTGGCTGCCCACGGGTGGGTGGCAGGGCGGTGGCACTGCCAGGCACGGCTTCTTTTTTCCACTGCCCTGTGTGTTTGCTGAGGCGTTCCCCAGATTTCTTCCGGGGACAAACCTCAGCAGACACGTGTTCAGTCTGTGGATTGCTCCCGAGTTTGAGCGGCTGAACACGATGCAGGCCCCTGTATTAGGAGGCTGGAACGGTGACAAGCATTAAGTGCAGAGACACCCACAGAAGCATGGAGGTGAAGGGAATCCCAACACAGGACACAAGAGTAAAGTTTAGGTCTAAAAGGGCTTTCTTGGATCAGGAGTTTTTTTTCTGATAGAAGCTGCACCAGGTAGTGTAGGCAGCAACTAGGCACCGAGGAGAGGAGAAGCACAGGAGGGTTACTGTCCTATATCGGAAGCCCAGGGCAAAGGGAATCGGCTCTGTGTCTGGCAAGCGTGAGGCTGAAGGCCCAGTTGGGAAACTAAACTCACACTAATCTCTCTTCCCAAGAGACAGGCTATTACTGCACTGGCTAGATCTTGCCTACAAACCAGTCGAGAGCCTTCCCTTCCCGGGCTGAACATACAGAGGCACCACTCACTGTACAGGGGAAGCCAAGCTTCCTATCTGTATGTCTCCCATTCCAACCTCGCTCCTGTACACACCTGAGCTCAGCTGCTTGCTATCCCAGAGACTGCTTAGTGGGCTCTGAAATAAAGTAGTTTAGTGGCTGCTCTTGGCTCATAGCTGCCTCCACTCGCTGCTGCTTTTAGAGGAGCGCCGCCTGCTCCCGCCTGTAATCGTGCACCCTGTAAAAGTGCCGAGGGCAGCGTTTAGATGCACCATATTTCTGGTCACGCATTCTTTAAGAGTGCAAATTAAATACCTCGATAAATGCTGCAGTATCCAACCCCTGTGTAGAGTGCTGGCAGAGAAAATACCCACATTGCACTCTCTCCCCAAACCCCTGAACTCCACCCCTCCTTAACAATGGGGCCAGGGAGGATATGGAGGGATGGTACCATGTCTACATGCCTCCCCTTTGAGAAGCGGCTCTTGGTATTGACGTTGGAGCTGGCATCGCTTGCTTTGTTTTCTCCACTCTGTTGCCACTCCTTAGTCCTAGCTGTCAGGAGGTGGAGATGACTGGGAAGTGTTCAATCAAGGACTGGGCTGTAGATGAGCAGTGGGGGAGGGGAACATCCGATACAAACGGACCTGGATACACAGTAAAGCCCCCCCCCCAAGGGCTAGAGTACATGGGAGGTACGTATGGGCTCTGGGTGAGAGAGAAGCAGGATGGGTGCCGAGCGAGGTGTTTTCCAAAAGCACCAGCAGCTGGAGCCAGGAGCCCTATCCCTCAGGTGCTTCTCACCCTCCCTCCTCCAGCCAGGGACATGAAGACAGAGACAAGTGGTTCAAAGCACTTTATTTTTTGGAAAGCCAAAGACAGTAAAAACAAGGCCCCTGGATTCCCAGCTGGTGTAGATCAGCATCCCAGCATTGACTTCCATGGAACTGGCCCAAGTCATTCAGCAACATAGGCAGCAATCAATCAGCGAGGACCAGTTGGGCAGCCGCAGAAGGGGTGCTGTAGCCAGGTCATCTGCGCCCATCTCCAGGCCCCCACTAGCAGCGGAATAAGCCAAAGCCTGTGGCAGAAAACAGCAGAGTGCAGTTAGCTTTGTGCGTGAGGAAGGGCCCCCTCCCCATCCTCTTGAACTCTTGCAGGGGCTGCCTGCCTCTCAGCTTCAGTCATTCTCCAGAGCTCAGCAAGATACAAGACATGAAATAAATCATCAGGGGCAGCATCTGACCGTCTCTTAGCTTGCTGGGTCTCAAGCCTCCAAGGTCCCCAGTACTGACTGAGAAGTGGAATGGGCTGGGAGCTCATCTTCCACTGCATTGAACGGTGCATTAATTTTCAAGGAGGGACTTTGCCATGCAGAAACTCAGATCACACCCCTCTAGGAGGAGGGCAAAGCACTTGTATAAGGGGAGCAAGCTCTGTTGCTGCCTGAGATCTGTGAACAGAGAGTTCAACGGTACCAGCCAGGCAACTTCTCTGGCTGCCCCTAGTTAATAGCAATATTCAGGAGTAAAAAGCTTTAATAGGGTTGCAGTATATGCACATTTTTACAGGGGACCTATGAGAAATACAGGTTGCAGGGCTGCATTGGCTTCATTGTATTGGTTCAGTGCAACCCTGCAACCTGTATTTCTGATAAGTGCCCTCTAAAATTTGCATATATGGCAACCCTGTTTATTAACAGAGTTAATGTTGCCAGGGGTTCGCTTGTCACCTGTGTAGCAGGATGAGTTGGCCCTACAAGGGCTAATGGGCTCCTCGCCCCTTCACCTCCCCAGCTGTAGTAAACAGGAGGAAGATGGTCAGCTGAGGCTAGAGATGTCAGCCGACTACTGGGGAGAATAAAAAGCCCTTAGCCCATTGGAAGAGAGACTGCCAGGGAGCAAGAAAGGGATAGGAGTTGTCCCCTCCAGATCAGGGTTGGGTCTTGTGCAAATCTGGACTAAAAGCTGTTTATTGTGGAGAACTGTGAGGGTGGTGACTGCTTAGGGGAAAACCGGTGCTGTCCCCAGGGGAGGTGTGAACTGGGAGATAACTTCCTACACCTCCCAGAACAGGCAACCAAAAAAATCAAAACCTCTTTGTGCCAGGAGCAAAGATACATAGCACCCTGACAAGATAACCTTAGTTCTGTCCCATACTCCTTGGGCATGTCTGAGTAAGACAGGGGCTGACTCAAGGTTTGTGCAGTGAGAAGAGTGTTAGCATGAGAGGCAGGGCAGGTGACCTGTAAACAGTAGTGGGTATCAGCTTGGGGCAGGTCACCGTTTTAGTGTGAGCCACAGCTTGGTGCAGAAAAGGTCCCCAAAATGTTGAGGTCAGCTGTGGAATATTTCTGGCTGCTGTATCATGGGAACTCCTAGGCCAAGTGACTGACTTTACACCACTGGCCATAACCGGCCCCCTACTCATGCACTGTGATATTTAAGAGATTCCATGTGGAATTGAGAATTGAAAGCTGCCTAGTGAGTGACAGCAGCACTGCCCTACAGTTTTCAGGCTGTCTATTAAGATCCTGCTTCATAGGAGCCCTGAGCACCAACCACTCCTGTGAAGTCCATGGGAAGTGCCAGTGTTCAGTACCTCTGGCAATCGGGTCTCCCCTGCTCTTGGGAAGACAAGCCTCAGCCTCAGATTGCCAATGCCTGTGCTTCCATCTCAGCTGACTGCCAAGGGAATCATAAGGGAGTTTGGTTTGCCATGTTGATTCCAATATCACTTACCAAGTGATGTGCGTGTTTCTGCTTCTTCCAATCATCATGAAGAGAGAAGCAGCAGCAGCAGCAAGCAGAAGAGAGAAGCTTTGGAGAGCCAACCAACTCACCAAATGACCTCAGGGGCTTTGGCCTCTGTAGGGAATAGATAGCCTAAATATTGCAGCATTAGAGCATAACTCCAGCCCCAGGGACTGAGACCATTCTACGGCATCTTCACAACGAAGAACTAGTCCTGGGGTACAATCCCTGGGATCAAGATGGGAAGGGCTGTCCTGGAGGCAGCCTTGGCAATGGGGAAGGACGCGGGTTAATCCCAAAGATGGGCAATGAACTAGAACGGTACGTAGCTTCACTGGGGGTAATCTAAAGGGAAGGGAAGAGGCATGGCCCCCTGCTCTCACCTGGGGGCATCCTTGTGTCACTTCGGCACATTCTGATTTCACTACAGGTATCCTCAGCATCATCGCCATTTTGCAATGCCTCGGAGATTTGATTCTTGAACTTTTTCACCATGGATTTGCAAACCCGGCTGAGGGCCTTGCCAGCAGACCTGCACACAGTCTTCACGGCCTTGTTAATAGTAGCCTGCAACAATAGCCCCAAAGCATGAGTTCCAGCAAGACATAGCCAAGGGGCTTTGTAGTTTGTACCCAGAAAGAGCACTCCCTGGAACTTTCATTACTTTCTCACCCACTGTTGTACATCAGCACGTGCATTTCCCCACATCCCATCCCCTCGCCTCTCTGCTCTCCCCCTTCCTTACTCCATCACTCCTGACAGGATAATGGTGCTCCTCCCTTTTTAGTGAGCTCTGGCCCCATATGTGAGACAGATTTCTGTGGAAAGACCCTTGAACTCCCACAGCATCTCCTGAACGAGTTCTGAGAATGAGCACATCCCAGCGAGGGTTGCCTTCTCTTGCAATTTGACAGAGGCCAAAATGGGAGTCTCGGGGTCAAACCACAAGCTGTGGCAAGCGACTCTCGTCCCAGCCCTTTCCTCAGCCTCTCCTGGCCAGGGTGTCACTCGGTGTGTGTGAAGGGGCAACATTCCCCTCCCCCGGATCCCTAGCACAGGGCCTGAACCCGACCCTACCCCGCTGCACTCAGCAGCTTCCACACCCCCCCAAAAGTCCCCAGTACTCTGTATGGCCAGGAGTTCCAGTTACTGGTGTTGTGCATGGGCATTAATTAATAAACCAGCAAAGCCCCCACAGTGCAGCAGGTTGGTGGCTATCATCCTCATTTCCACATGGGAGAAACTGAGGGGTAGGGCAAAGAAGTGATCCATTTAAGGTGATGTGGAACTTGCACCTTGAGGCCCAATTCCTGACCTATAGACCTGAGAGCCGTGCTAGGCAACTTACATCATCCGCATCCTCCCCAACCATTGATTTGAGCTTCTCCATAATCTGGGTACAGGCGTCACATTTTTTCACAGGGGAAAGATGGCCAGCTTCCTCCTCAAGTTGATCCCACTGTCACAAACAAAACCAAGAGATCATCATTGCACTGGATTTCCAAGGTGCAGGGCTGGATTGGGCAAGGCCCAAGGTAACAGTAAACAAGGAACAACATCCAGCTTGAGAGAGAAAGTAGCTCTCGGAAAATGCTCCTTTTGCCGTTTCAATATGGTCTGGCTCATGTGTTTAATTTTAACCGGTTTGCTTCTCCCAGACCTCTGGGACATGGTTTTCCATTCACATTCCAATATACCTGAATACTTGTCTTTGCTGAATCCTGCTCCTCTTCTTTACAGTGGCAACGGTAAACGTTTGCTTCCTGCTTGCTTAAGTAGAGTGGGCAGGGGTAATATTTCTACTTAGGCCAGGACAAGAAGTGGAGTTATCTCTTAAGGTGCGGAACCATCTGGTTTGGGATGCAACTCTGCCCTAGGAAGCTCAGATTGTGTTCAAACAAACATTTGCAATGGAGCATTCTGCACCACTGACACACTGAACTGCAGCAATCTGCCAGTTGCTTCAGGGTTTAAAGACTGCCCATTTTCCAATCCAGCCCCAAATCTTCCCACTCCCCTGTCTCTTACATGTGGAAATCTCCCCAGACTTCCCACTAAGGTCATTTCTTTTCCCTTGGTCCCAGAGGTTGTGCCTTTCCCACCCCTGCCACACACCCCAATAAAATACAAATGTTTCCACAAATGAAATGTATAACCCTCTGCTACTACCAGCTAGCAGCTTAGCAGGAACCTCTCCCTCAGATCAGTGGGCTGGGTTGCCTCCAAATGATGGTAGAGTTAAGGGACTGGAGCAGGCATTTAGTGGGTGGGAATAGAGTGTGAGGAATTGGCTTTTAGGCTTTTTAAAATAACTTTATATTGTAACGTATTCTGTTTTTAAAACTTATTTTTTATAGGTCTTACATATCGTTACCCTCCCAGAGTCTTTGGGATAGGGTAGGATATAAATTTAAATAAGTGACTCCGGCGGGGATGAGGAGAAATGTCCTCCAAAGCAAATGCCAGGTCGCTCAGGGGCAGTGCATTCACTCTGTCTGTTGTCCAGAGCAAATGTCTCATTACAAACATTGGCAGCCTATTGTCTGGAACTTGTAAGCTGTATTTTCATTATATTAGGGCTGCCTAATTGTACTTTGAGTCTGTTGGGGTTGCTTAATTTTATTGATTTTGTGTGTTATGAATTGTGGGAGGGACGATATTGGGGTGTTTGTATTATTTTATATTGTATTTTGTATTACTTGTAAGCTGGCTCAAGTCTTTCTGTGGCATATAAACCTAATGTACTACTACTACTACTAATAATAATAGATTTTGAAAATATGGGCATCAGAACTTGACTCGATATCCCACACTCACTCACACCACAGACAAAGGTAATACCACTTCTCTCTTCCTAGTCTGTATTGCTTTACTGTTCAATATCAATCACATTACCCTAACATCTGAAATAAAGAGTGGTTTTGAGATTCACAAATCAATTTCAGACATTCATTTCATTATCTATGAATACAAATTCATTCTATTGTAAATGTCTGCACAGAATTGGACTTCATTAAATTTTCGTTTTGCTCATTTATAAAAGTCAAGCAATGGGGGTGCACAACTTAAATTGCTGGGTGGGCCACAATAAATTGGTTGGCCCATTACCTCCGCCTGCCCCCTAGCCCAGGTGTTCCAGCCCCTTGACCTACATTTAATTTGATTCCATTTAAATTTAGCAAACAGCCTGATCCTCCAACAGATAACCCATGCTCAATCAGCACGCTTGTGTGTCCCATTCACTTCCAATGGAAATTTGTGCATGCTAAGTGAATTAATAGTGTGTGCGTTATCTGCCAGAGGATTGGCCTATAAGTCAAGTCAAACACCAAATTCCATCAAATAACCACAAATGCCAACTTAAATGCCAATAAATGTCCAAGCTAAATCAAATGCAAATACCATCCAATCCTTACATATGCTTCAAATTAAATCAAATATCCAAGTAAAATGACACTTGATTGCCAATTTAAATCAAATGCCATAACCATCATTCAGATGCCCACATTAAATCCGACGCCTCCACTCTCTTGCTCTCACACTCTATTGCTTTTGCACTCTCTCCAACTTACTCCCACACAATCTCACCCATTCACACTCACACCATCCCATCCAGCCATACTCATTCATACTCACACCAGGGGTGTTTTTAAATGAGCAAGCCGGTGGAGGGTGCTGCTCCATGGCTGCTAAGTGTCACTGCTGCGACCACAGAGCACCCACTCAGGTGGAGTGCATGGGGATTGATTCAAACAGGCAGCTTCCAGGGTGGCCACTGCAACCACAGAGGCCGCCCCCACGCACTCCCTCAGCCATGGACCATGAGGGGGAGAAGCGTTCCTAGGGCTGGCATTTGCAAGTGACATGTCCCCGGTGCGAGCGCTGGGGAACCCAGGCTCCCCAACACTCCTGGCCAGTTCTTGTGACTTGCAATGGCCGCTTTCCGCCACCCACAGTGCCTCTGAGTGGCAGACCTGGTCGCTGGTGTGGCTGGCTGCCACCGTTCATACAGGCAGGGGCTCTGCGGCTGCCCATTGCCATGGAGCTATTTGACTTGCCCCACAGAGCACTCCAGATTGCCTGGCAGTGTTGTGTGTGTGGCCATGAGCGGGTGTTCTGGGGCTGATGGGAGCGCACATCCGGCCGCTCCACCTTCAGACGGGTAGTGAGTTCCATTGCTTCTGGGTGGCCATGCGGGGTAGCATCCCATTTAAAAACACCCCTGGTCACATTAACACTCCCCCCTCACCACCCTAGCTGCCATATTTGATTGTGAAAATACATGTTTGATTGTGCCCAACCCTGATCCAGATCCTTCTATCCTTGGTGGGATGGTTCATTCTAACAATCAGTGTCATTTGCAACCCTTACCAGCAATGATCTTATACTTTCTTCCTTATCATTGATAAAGCTATGAATAGCATTGCACAAAGAACAGATTCCTGTGGGTCCATGTAAGAAACACTCCCCTTAGCTGATAATTCCCTTAACAATTATGCTTTGAGGTCAGATACATATTAGCCCATTGAATATAACAGGGAGGGTCTCCTTTGACCTGAGCTTCTCTGGGACCATCCCAGGGATGGGAGACAATAGAGTCAATGGGTGCTTTTACATGGACAGCACCCAGGGCTCTGCTCTGCCTCACACCCAGGCAGCCCGTCCATCTAAAGGGGGGCCAGGAAGAGCAGAAGCGAAACAGATGGTGCCTACTCCACTCCAGACACCCAATGTGACATCTAAAGACACCCAATGTGTCGCTTTGCTTAGAGTACTCCCTTTGGTCTCCTACTGATCAGGAGGCTTCTTTTTATATTTGATCTGCAGCCCATTCTCCTTTACCATTCTCACACTAACAATACAGTGACATGAGGGGGTGTAAAAAGGAAAAGGAGACTAGAAGGGAGGAGGAAAGAAGAGATGGATATGGATATATGGCCTCACCAGAAAGAAGTTCCCTTGGACACTCCTGCAGTACTGCTCTTTCTTGCACTCAATAGCTGTCGCCGCATCCTTACACCAGAATTCAGGGCCTTGCAAACATTGCTCAGGAACCAATTCTGAACTGGCCAAGGCTGTAGAAGAAAGACACAAATGTGAAGCTTGAAGAGACCCACAGGCTCTGGGAATATTGCATTGCTTTCTTGCTGGCTCTTCCAGCTTTGGTGCTTTCCTACGGGAGAATGCAAGGATATGACCCTGAGCTGACTCTGCACTTCATTCTGACCCCGTTCTCAACCCCTCATCATCCGTCTTAGAAAGTCTGGGTGTTGGGGATAGGGGTCTGTGGCCACTTGGTGGCGCTGCTAAGAAGCAGCTACTCAAGTGGAGTGAGTGGGGAGGGATTCTACTTAGAATCCCTCCCCACTCACTCCACCTGAATGAGTGACTCCCAGCATGGCTACCTCGGCAGCCGCCTCACACTCCCCTGCCAAGGACCATAGCAGAGGGGGAAGCGCAATGTCCGGACCTTTGAAACTGACATGTCCTGGCCATGAATACTGGGAACCGGGGTCCCCAGCGCCCGCAGCCAGTTCCTGTGCCTTACAAAGGCTGGGTCCCCTGCCCACAGGGCCTGTCTGCTGGTGCGGGTGGCTGCCACAGTTCATACAGGCAGGCACCTGTTTCCAGGCACTTTTTTGGCTCGCCCCACATGGGGCACTTTGGATTTTTCAGCAGTGCCCTGTGAGTGGCCATGAGTGGGTGCTGCCTGGCTCACAGGAGCACACATTCCCCTGCTCCACCTTCAGACGGGTGGTCGGATGACTGGTTACTGAGTGGCCACGCGTGGTAGCATCTCATTTAAAAACACCCTCTGTCCTGATCCAGTTTGAACCCTTCATAGATAAACGCCCCTGACATTAACTGTTTTTACTGTTCTCCCTGGGAGTTGGTGTAGCCGCCCTTTGACAGTGTAGTATCTGGTACCGCTAATCCAAAATGCTGAAAAATTATGAGTCAGGCCACAAAAATCATGCAACCATTTTAAAATAGTTCTAGACTCTCTTCATTTGATTTCTGGACTCTCAGCCTTGAGGTGACACTCAAATTACATTTTACAAGCTACCCGACCCATACCCATCAACCTTGTCCCCCACACCCGCCAATACACCTGTCCAGTACCTGGATAGCCTGTTGTCCCCATTCCAACTGAAAGCACATACAAAAAACAAACATACACTTTCCTCCACCCTGGCTGTCCCTAGAATCTTGTCCCTGAACACACATCACCAATTTCTCAGCCTTCTCCACTCATACATACCCCTGCCAGCACCTGGGTACCCCCTTACTATACAAACACACATCACCTATTTCTCAGCCTTCTCCCCCATAATCACTCCCACAGCACTTGACACTTCCCCCACTGCCCAGCTGCCCCCAGTCTTGTCTCCCTGTACACATCCCTCATCCACCAACCTTGTTCCCCCTACATACAGCCTCTGTTTACTATATAGTAAAGACAGGACTGCTGTCCCCAGCTTTAGTGTTGCCCTCAATCTGCAGAGGAAGAGGATTGTGACTGAAAGACAAAGCCAAAGTGTGGGTGCATGGAACCTAAGTTGTAAGTGTGCACAATATTTGAGATTGTCCAACATCTTTACTACTTACATGGTGTGCAAGTTAAGGCGGGAGCCTTAACTTACAGTTTCCATGTTTTTGGAGCATGAGTGAATTTGTAAGAGCCTTAACTCCTCTATTAAACCAAAGGGTTTTTTAATCCTAGAATTTCCCTGTTTGTTGAAAGTGAAATACACTAAATTCCCCCTCCTACAGCACTACGACCTCCCAGCTCCCCTTGCTCTAACCTGCTAGTCCACTCTCCACTCCCAGAGAACCCAGACATCCTGGCTCCCAGCCCACCCCTCACACCCCCTCCCACAGAACCCAGGAGTCCTGGTTCCCAGCCCTCACCACTCTAACCCACTAGCCCTCACTGCCTTCCCAGAGAATCCAAGCTTGTGGGCTGTGCTCTTCGGCTTGGGAGGGTTGGTTAGGGTGGGTCCCATTCTCTGGGGTTGCTCCGGCATGGGGGCTGCTAGTCCTGGCAGGGGTGCAGGGGAGGCTCCAGCCCAGTGCGCACCTCTCCTCAGGGTGTGGCACACTGGTGTAGTGTAATAAACTGATATGCATGAAAAATTAGTACTTTTCTACTACTGAACATGCACAGATGAATTGAGCATGCTTGGTAGCAGCTACTGAAGCTACCGTCCCTAATCTTGTCCTCAGTTGCTGTGATCAGTTAATACGCCCATTCAAATTGTGGGCAGGAAGGGTCTATTGCAAGAAAAATGGAGCTGGAATTATGCGGGAGACACATCACAACAAGTTCAGCAACTATATACTGTGCAGTTACTGCTACTAAAGAGAACCTCCCCACCAGCCATCTCATTCCAGCATGTAATTGAACAGGACAGCAGCCTACCATGCCATAGTAAAATGTGCAAAACTTAGACTTATCAAGTATAGTCAGTGACCACAAATTAATTAGAGAGGGACATCGAGAGACCCAAACCACACTCTAAAACACACAGTGGAGAGAATGTACAACAGGTGTTGCCCTGCAGGTGTCCCACCTCCCCAACCTGCTCCTTTGGAGGGTAAGGAAGCAGAGATGGGGACATGTACACAAAAACAGGGAATGGACCCATTGCACAGATCCATGATCTGATCCCTCCTCATCCTGAGTACACCCAAGTGCACCCACCTCACGTTCTCTCCCCCAGTGCTCCCACCTATGCCAGGTTGACTGGCATGGGGCTCCCAGGGCACCCCCTGAACCTCTTGCCTGCTCCCTATCCCCCAGGACTCCTCCTGCCAGACCCAGTAGCATCCTCCTTCTCCCTCCAGCCAGGTTCGGCACAAGGATTTTTGCCACCCCAGGCAAAACAAATTTTACTGCCCTCCCTGCAGTGTGCACACACAACCCGCATCCTTTGTGCATGCACCTCCTGTGAAACCCGCACGCATTATGCACGCAATACGTGCGCATGACAGGCACCGAGGGACTAGCAGTCCTGGCTCCCACCACTTCTAGGCCTCCAGTAGCAGCAGCATCCCCTCTTACCTGAGGAATGGCGGAGATGTGTCGCCTGTCAGCACCACCACAAGCTTTCCTGGCTTCTGCTGCTGGGTCGGAGAGGATGCGAAAGGGGCTCTTCACAGCCCAACTGCTTGCTTATTCACTGCCTCCTCCTGCTAATTTCTGTGCTGAGGAGGCAGAGGCACAGCTCCCCCACCCCTCAGGCAAGAGGAGATGCTGCTACTGCTGCTACCCAGGCACTGCTGCCTGTCCTAAAGTTTATTGATTGCCTCAGCTTCCAGCTTGTGATTTGTTCCAGTCAGAGGCAGCAGTCAGCAAGTAAGCTTAGTGTTTGACTCCCGTCTACCCTAGCTGGTCTCACCAACAACAGCGTCCCCACTAGATCAACCCACAGCAGCTGACTGGGGCTGTGCTGCGGCCTGTTTGCGGCTCCAGTTACTGACACAGGCTCTGACCATCTAGCGGCCACACAGGAACCGGAGTCGCACATGTTGTATGTCATCCTGCAGTTTCTTTTGTTCGCACGCAACCTGTGAAACTCCCCATACACATCTAAAACATAACTGTCTCTCCATAACATGGGAACTAAAAACTACACAAAGGATTTTAAAAATGCAAATTAAGGAAATCATTACAATTCACACTTGAGTTTTCCGAGACCTCTACACCTCCTGACAAATAACCTGAAACACACTTTGCTGCGTCAAGAGAACCTGGTCACAAAAACTGTTCTGCCTCCAATTTTCAAACTCCTATAACTCAGCCGTTTCTCACTCGATCTGTCTGGAATTTGGACAGATTCTACCCCTCACCTAAGAGAACCTCCTTACAAAATTCCAAAGTTATAAAATAAATAATCTCATTTTTATAATGAGTAGACCTTTCGTGATTTTAACAGAGCAGGCAAACCGACTTAACTATAGAGCCGTTTGTACGACTCTATAATACATTTGTTTGTAATACTAGCTATCCATTTCAAAATGCCTCCTAAAATGGGAACTATAGTTATCCAAAGTACAGAGACCTCCGGACAATTCAGAACTACATTTACCTCTGGTGTGACTGCAATTGACTTTGGCAGAGTAACACCGGGCCCAAATATGGTCCCGTGAATCATTAATCAACCTTTGCATTTACATAACAGCATCCACTTATTTAAAAAACAAAAATTATTAACTATTCTAATTATAAATCAAAATAATTATCTGCTAAGCATGACTCTGTTTGAGTCTAGAGTATCCCACAGTCTTCTGAGATGCACCTTGAGGAAAAGTTATAAACAAACATGGAAACAGGTTGCAGCAGCTTGTGATGAGTTGCACAGTGTTGCAGATTTAACTTTTTCCTTGTTTGCATAATCTGTGACACTGTGCAGCCCATCACATAGCTACAGCTGATGTAAGGCTTTGCTCATAGGAACTGCCAGACCTCACTTGATGTAGGGTCCATCTGCTCCTACCTAGCAGTCAAAAATCAGAGGAAGATTATGGGAAGTCCAGTTACAGTGTATCAACCCGTTCCTCTCTATACACTTTTGTTGACAGGCTTACAAAATTTTAGTCGTTCAGGGAGGCATGGCTTTCCTTCACAGCAGCTGTGCTGGTTAGCCCCTAGGGTTGCCACCTATGCAAAATTTTAAGGAACACTTATGAAAAATGCCTAAGGCACCAATACAGGGCCTGCAACATGCATTTTTCATAAGTGTTCCTTAAAATTTACATAGGTGACAACCCTATTAGCCCCTACCCTAGCAAAGTTCTCTAGGTATTTTACCAAGTCTGTGGTTCCCAAGCCTTTTGGGCCAACAGACCACTGCCAATCCTCAGTATGTCTCACAGACACCCAAGCAGGCTGGCTGGCAGTGCTGCACAAAGTGGAGGCCGGCTTTGGTCACACAGGCAGTAGATTTACTTATTTCTTTAATTAAAATGTATATGCCATCCTTCCCAAAGGCTCAGAGCGCATTATATGCACCCTACAGACATGCCCACCTTGGAGATAGTTGTGGCATCAGCAGAAACCAGCATGCACTTTCTTGTAGTTGCAGCCAACGCGGCACGGCAAGATAAGGGGCTGAGTGCTAAGGGGACGCAGGCTACAGCCTTCTGAGCCCTCACAATGCAGTCTAGATTTTGCTGTTTATTATTGCTCCCATGCATCACTTACCATGGGTTCACAGAGGAGTTTGAGAGACACTAATCTAGACAATTAGGTGATCTAGCTGCCCTGAGCCTGAGGGGAAGGGTGGGTATAAGTATAATTGCCTCTTCTATCAGCAGCTCTTTTAAAATCCCTTCACAACTTCTTGCTGAATCCCAGGGGCTGGATATACGTACCCTGGAGAAATGGAAATAAAACCCCTCCCTTACAGCTTACCTGTGGCCACAGCAAGGCCCAGCTGGAGGATGAGTGCTAAAGCCATTGCTGTTCAGCAGTCCAGTCACAACTAGCAAACCCACACCTGCTACCCAGGCTTTTATGGTTGACGAAGGCGGCAGTGGGGTCTAGCTGGACCAGTCACAGTGTCTGAAAATCAGTGATATCTTTAAAAGGTCTGTTAAGAATTCGGTGTTCCTCCCCTTTTACACCTTCCACCCACCCTGAGCAAGTCTCCCCCCCAAAGTCCTCATGGTTTCCTGCAAAGGGGCACACCACAGAGATTAAACAAAACAAAGGAGGAGGCAGTGTCAGGCCTCTGCTCTGGTGGATTTTTAGGTTGTGAACGCTGTTGAGACCATTTCCTCTCCCTGGAGAGAGAGTAAGATATACCAGAGTAGAGTGATAGTGCACTGGGCCTGCTCTCCATTTTGGGCTCTCTGCACTTTATTCTTGGGTAATGATGACACTCCCCATTATTGGCTCAGTCTGCACCAAGCAGATATTTAGAGCCTGCTTCTGCCCTCATAATGAAGCAGGGTCAAGCCCTTATTTCAGTGGACAGGAGGTTTCATTAGTACCGTATGTGGGAGTGGGACACTTTTCTTAACAGTGTGTGAGATTTTCACATTATGGAGGGATTTATAGGTCCCTCACCTCCTCCCTCCTGCAACCGTTGTCTTCTCTGAGTCAGTGCTGTGAGAGAGATCCCCCCCCCACCGCCCCCCAAGTGACCACACACTGAGCTGAAACCCAGGCTGCTGAGAAAACTAAAGACAAAGCCTTGTGGTTTCCAGGTCAGGCCTCTGTCCATTGCACTATTGCGTGAGCAACCCTTTTCTCAGCATTCAACAACGAACAGAGCGGTTTGGAGATCACCACTTTTTTTGTCTTCAGCTGTTCCTAGCTGCTTTAGTCAGAGCTGCAGACATTTCAGTTGCAGATACTATGCTTGCAGGAGCAGAGACAAGCATCACATTTGTAGGAAACCTAGTTTACTTAAGGTTAAACCATTCATGTGGCTATTCCTACCAACAGGTTAATGGACCACGTTTCATGTTATCGTATAAGAGCAGCTACATAAAACATTAGTGTGTGGCAACTTTTACCCAGGATAAATTTCCATACACTACCCCAAAGGGAGGTCTGGGATATGTCCTTGTTTGTAATTCCTGAGGTCACTCCTAGAACCTTTTAAATATGGGCATATTGATTGTCACTGCTCTCTATGTTGTTGAGAGACCATATACCTGGGGTGCTCAACATGCGAACCAAGAGCCACATGTGACCTTCAAGGGCAATCCCTGTGGTAGTGCCAAGCCTATTATTAATTTATTATTAATTATTATTATTATTAAGCATTTATATTGCGCAAGCAATGTACCTGGCAGTTTACAATTGTAAGAAAGAGATATGGCCTAGTAAGCTTACAATCTAAGAGAGGCAAGGGGTGGGGGTGGGAAGACAAAGGGTGAGGGGAAACAGAGGAAGAGACAAGCCTAGCAGTGCTGAAGCCTGAGGTGAAGAGGGTAGAAGCCCTATCTCTGCAGGAAGCATCTACCTGGCTGTCCCTGAACCCGCAGAAGGTGTAGATAAGTAGGGTCCTGGGTGTCCAGGAGCCCCCCACTCCACTCCTCCAGTTTCCAGGGCATTCTACTCCTGAGGCTCACATGGAGGGGTGTGGTGGATCGGGAAGAGCCCATTAGGACAGCAATCTCCTGTGGCCCCCTGAGGAACAATGGGCATTTTTACACACATGTTAAAGTTCCAGCTGTTTCAGTCTTCTGGGTTCACAAGTAAGTTCCGGATGCATTTTTCACACACACACTGCCCTTCCTGGATGCATTCTTCACACAAACACTGCCCTGAGGCAGCATAAAGTAGCCGCAGTTGTGGCAGGCTGCCATGGAAACCAAGTGACCACAGCTGCCTGGAGCAAAGCTGTTTACCAAGAGAACGTTTTACACACAAAGGTTCTGGGAGAAGTTCTACGCAGAAGTTCAAAGATCCGGGTGAGTGATTTAGACACACAGAAAGTTCAGGATGTAACAGCAAACATCCAGGAGAAATTTGTGTGTAAAAACACCCAGTGTCAGGGCTCCTGGGGGTCCCAAGCTTACTGGGAGTTGTGTGGCTAGGTATTGCTGGGGAAGGATACCCTGCCCAACTACAGCACTCCTTCCTCTCTGCCAGGGCCCACTTCCCTGCTCCAGCACGTCTAGCCATGCACACACAACCAGTAATCCAGGGAGGTGTGCGGCGGGGCCTCACACCACTACTCCTTTGAGGGACCTGGGAGCCCCACCACTACTGCTCCTGAGGCTCATGACAGGGCCCCTCAGGGATGGTGGTAGCATTGTTGTTGAGGTTCCCAAGGCCCTTAAGGTCAGCAGTGGCAGCTGGGGCTCCTGGACCAATGCATCCTTTGGGGACCCCACAAACCGCAGGGCCTAGGGCAGTTGTCCCAATTGCCCCACCTTAAGGCCAGTTCTGCCTTGCAGCCCTCAGACAACTAGTCCATAGTCAGGGCCCCGATTCTTCTGCGCTACCGCAATTCGCAGAATCCTGCCCTGGGCAGGATTATCGCAGAAACTGGGGAAATCCCCGTGGAATTTCCCTTCTCTGATGGTGAGCCAATCCGGGACCTGCTTTATTCTAGCCACAAGCCAATCGGGGGTTTGCGTGGCCTTTATAAAGCAGCTCCTGGATCCTGCCACTTACCTGATCGCTGAGGGACCC
>QEPC01005433.1:138812-192311 GCA_003113815.1 Sphenodon punctatus | reverse complement strand
GGAGAGCGAATCGGCAGGATTTGGCCACAGAGTCAATGTAAGGTTTAAAAGAGAGGTGCGTGTCAAAGATGAAGCCCAAGCTGCGGGCTTGGAGAATGGGACGGATGGTGACCCCATCGATGCAGATGGCCAGGTTAGAGCGAGAGGAAGGGGAGGGAGGAAAAATGAGGAGTTCGGTCTTGACCATGTTGAGCTTAAGTTGACGTCGGGACATCCAGGCGGAGATGGCCCTCCTCTGCTGACTGCTGCTACCAACCTCTTTGTAACCAAGCCAAGCATATGCACCTGAGACTTCACATCCGCTTGAATGTTTGTTTGTCTTCTCCCCTGTCTCTCCCACTGTCCCCTCTCCCTGTCTCCCCCCCTTTGTCTTTTAGAATGTAAGCCACCGGCAGGGACAGTGTCTAATTCTATGTTCTGTCCAGCACCAGGTCACACGACTGGCGCTATATAAATGTTTATAATAATAATAATAATAATAATGTGTCTCTGTTGTGAAAATTAATTATTTAGCTTTACCATTTGTTTCCTATCTTTAAACCAGTTATTAATCCATTAAAAGACTCTACATCCTATCCCATGACTACTTATTTTTCTCAAGGGTCTTTGGAGAGGGATTGTGTAAAAGTCTGTGAAAATTCAAATATGCTATATCAACTGAATCACATTTATTCACTTGCTTGCTGACACTCTCAAAGAATTCTAGTAGATTGGTGAGGCATGATATCCCTTTATAAAAAGCATATAAGCTCTTCCCCAGGTTGCTACCAGTTTGCTTGGTACTGATGTCAGGCTCATCAACCTGTAGTTTCAAGGGTCACACCTTGAACCTTTAAAAAAAAGTCACTATTACATTAGCTACCTTCTGCAAGAGGTGTGGAAACTGTTTAAAATCACCATCTTGGAGGCCCAGATTAAATGTATCCCACATATAAAAAAGTCAGCAAGAGGAGCAAACATATGCCAGCATAGCTAAATGGTGACGTGAAGGAAGCCATTCAAACCAAAAAGACATCCTTTAAAAAATGGAAAGCTAGCACTAATGAGAAACGTAGAAAAAAGCACAAGCATTGGCAAATTAGAAGTAAAACATTAATAAGGCAGGCCAAGAAGGAATTTGAAGAGCGACTTGCTATAGATGCAAAATCTAATAGTAAAATCTTTTCCAAGTACATCAGAAGCAGGAAGTCTGCTACAGTTGGTTGGGTCATTGGATGACATGGGGATGAAAGGAGCTCTCAAGGACAGCAAGGCCATTGCAGAGAAGCTAAAATATGAATTATTTGCTTCAATCTTAACTGCAGAGGATGTTGGGAAGATATCCAGCTTGGAACAATTCTATGTAGGTAATGAATTTGAAGAACTGTCACAAATCATTTGTGACTCTAGAAGAGATACTAGAGCAAACTGCCAAAATCAATAGTAACAATAAATCACCAGGTCCTGATGATATTCACCCAAGAGATCTGAAGGAACTCAAATATGAATACACAGAATCTATTGGTAATTTGTAGTCTATTTGCTAAAATCTGCTTCTGCACCTAAGGACTGGAGGGTTGCGAACATAATCCCAATTTTTTAATAAGGCTCCAGGAATGCTGATGTCATTTTCGTAGGGTGGTTGTTTTGTTTTTTTGTTCTTTGCCATACCATGAATATTTTAATATAAATGTAGACTTATGTATGTAGAGCTGTATAAGTGAGAACTCAAGCAACTTTGAATATTGCCTGCCAGGTTAGGTTAGGCTAAGAGTGCTCTAATGGTAAAATAATTTTGGGGATTTAGTTTTTGAAATCCCCGAACTTAGTCATCTGTGTTGGGTTAGGGGCTTTGAACCCACTTCACTGTATACATTTATATAGTTTGCTCTATCTATTTTCAGAGTTCACAAATTTGTGGAAATTTTAAAAATGTTTTTTATTTGTTAGCCTGTATGTTGGCCATGGCGAAAGCCCACGCCTAATAAACTAACTTGAAACTTGAATAAAGCTCCAGAAGTGACCCTGGAAACTACAGATCGATGAGCCTGATGTCAGTGCAGCGCAAAATGGTGGAGTTGGTTGCGAAGAACAGAATGATTGGGCATATTGATAAACATGATATAATGGGGACGGGCCAACATAGTTCTCCAAAGTGACCAAGAATTATCATTGTTGGAGACAGGTTGCTGTGCTCGATGGACCATAGGTTTGACCTTGTATGGCACTTATGTTCTTACCTTCCAGTCCTCCAATACAGAGGCAGATTTTAGCACTGAACTTCGCGTCCACTTGAATGTTTTATCCCTTGTCTCTCCCTATGTCCCCTCTCCTTGTCCCCCACTCTGAGTCTTTTAGATTGTAAGCCATAGGCAGGGACCGCGTCCATCTCATTATTCTGTAAAGCGCCAGGTACACAGCTGGCGCTATACAAGTGCTTATAATAATAATAAATAATAATAATAATAAATCACCGATAGTTTTGCAATTTCAAATTTGAGTTCATGCATCTTGGTGACTTATTCCTGCTTATTGTATCGATTTGTTTTGGGATCTCTTGTAATGCCACATCAATTTGCAACCGTTTTTCTGATTTAAAAAGAGTCGCTTGTTAGGAGTATCTCCTCAGCTATGCTATGGAGAGTTGTGAAGTTGTGATGGTGTCAGTCTGTTCTATGGAGATCTATGAAGCTACAAGATTTTAAAACTACACCGGACATCTGGCAGGAATGGCAACTCTGGCTGAGGCTTCCCCATGACAATACAGAATAGATCAGATGTGGGCAAACCATGGCTCTAAAGCCAAGTGCAGCATTTTGGCCCCATTGTGGTAAATGGATGTGGCTCTTTCAGGATTAGAAAACTTTACCCACCCTGGAATAAAAGAATGACACTAGCTGGATTCAGAAAGGCACTGCAGTCAGGCGGACGGGGGCTGGATGGAGACCAGTTGTTCACTAAAAATCAGAAGAATCTCATTTGCAAATAAAACCAAGCTAATTCAAAGCTTGACAGGTCAGTTGTGGCAGAATCACTCTAGCAGCTCAGAGACCAGGAGACCCTATTGAGAATGGGGCTGCCCTGCCTGCCACACTCTTTCATACATCTCAGATCTCAGGACTTTGAAACCAATGCTGTGATTTTGAGCGCAGGGGCTAGATTCCCAACCATTTATCAAGGGAGGAGGGCACGGGCTGCAGCCTTAAATGTTTAAGTCACTAGCAACGCAAGCAGAAAATTGTTATTCTGCCAATAATGAAAACTAAAAGCGGTTTTTGGCCAGTTGCTGCTGCCAATCCGCACAGGATTACTCAAAAGCAACCGACCAGGGGAAATGGCTGAGGCAGACGAGCGTTGTTCAGCCTAGATTTGCTGCAGCCCCTCAGGGCAACTGAATGACGGACTAGGGGTCTATATGCCGGGTCAGTACTTCGGCTCCGCCCCTATAAGCCCCGCCCCTCGGTTTCCCGGGAGACACCAAGCCGCCGTTCCAGTGGCTCCCATCTGGGCCTGGCCTGCTTCCTGCTACCTCACTTCCGCTCGGCGCGTGTCTTTCTGACGGATCGGCTTTGGCGCCTTTTCTCTGCCTTTGGCCGCCGCGGGGTGTAGGTGAGTCACGGCCTGATTGCGGGTCTCTGATTCTCGGGGTTTTGGGAAAGACCGGAGATTCGCGCTTAGAAACCCTGCACTCACTATTTTGTGGGCGAAGGGGTGTGTATGGCGAGGTGGGAGGCGAGCATTGGGGCAAGGGATTGTCTGACGGGTGTAGAGGCAGGCATGTAGCAAATTTTTAGAGGGCACGTATGAGATATACAGGTTGCAGGGCTGCATTTATTAAAAAACTTCTATTGCAGCCCTGCAACCTGTATATCTCATAAGTGCCCCCTAAAACTTGCATATATGGCCACCCTACAGGCATGGGGGTATCTGACTCGGGAGGGGCAGGCATTGGGATAAGGGGTAAGGCGGTAAGGGGTGGGGCAGGCATTGGAGTAAGGTACAGGCTTTGTCTGTATCTGGAGAGGGGGGATGAGGGCATTGGGCCAATGGGGGTGTCTGTGACGGAGAGCATTGGGGGCAAGGAGAGAGGCACCTGTGGTTGGGGGAAGGGGAAGTCAGGCATTGGGGGAAGAGGAAGGTGGGCAAGGAAGGAGCCTGAAGAGGCATCTGTAATAGGATGGGAGAGGTGGACGTTGGGGGAAGGGGGTGTCTGTGGCTGGGAGCATTGGGGTAAGGGGGTGTCTGAGGAGGAGGCAAGAGCTGGGGAAGGGGGGGCATCTGTGGCTGGGAAGCGTTGGGGTAGTGGGATGTCTGTAACTGGAGAAGGGGGAGGCAGAGCAGTGGGGTGTCTGACTTGGGGGGCAAGGGGGGTGCCTGATTGGGTAGAGGGGGTGGAGTGGGATAGTGACTGGGGCTGAAGTAGGCTTTGGGTAGAAGTATTGAGCAAAGGGGTGGTGGTGTCTACACCTGACAGAGGAGGGCATCGAGGTAAGTGGGTGCCTGAACCAAGATGTGATGCCTGGCCAGAAGAGGCTGGTGTAAAGTGTGTGGCAGGGGATGACCAGGGTGTGTTATGTAGGTTCCACTGTACACAAATGTTTCTCTGTGCCAGGTGGTCTGACTTGACATTCTTCCATCTGCTAGCCATGTTTTCAGAACAGGCTGCCCAATCTGCAGAGACCCTGTTGGCCCCGCCGTCTTCAGAGGCCTCCACCTTTGCCCGTGTGCCCATCTCTACATATACTAATTGCTCTCAGAATTTCCGACTTGGGGAGCGTAGCTTCAGCCGACAGTATGCACACATCTATGCCACTCGCCTCATTCAGATGAGACCCTTGCTGGTGGACAGAGCCAGGCAGAAATGGGGTGAGTCCATATTGGAAAAATGCTTACTTCCCATTAATGAAGAGATGCTCTGCATGGGGAGATGGGTGGGAATAGGAGTTGAATTCTCATGTCTGCGCTGAGGTTTGGAGTCTTTGCATGACAGTTCAATGTTTTTTATTTAAAGGGATGCTCTAACTCAATCAGAAGCTACAGCTTGCTTTAGAATTGCTGGATGAAATTCTCCGGCCTGTGTTGTGCAACAAATCAGATGGGGGTGATCTTTGTGATTAAGCTAAGCATGTGCACATGCATCTTCTCAACTTTGTTAATATATCCCCATCTGTTTCTGTCTGCTCCTCCCTTTGTCTCCCCTCCTTTGTCCATTGTAGATTATAAGCCTTTTGTGACAGGGACGTGACTCTGATCATGACTGTGCAGTTAGACAAACTGCTGGTGCTTTAAATATGTAATAATTATGACTCTTTCTGGATTAAAAATAACCTATGAAACTGACTTGGAGAAAATTCCTATCTTCCACTGCAGGCTAGGCAGGTAGGTGAAGTTGGTGGTGGTTTGGAGGAGAGGGAGCTGTGAAGATCCTTTAATCTCTCTAACCAGCAAGGAGAAAAGGGAAGGGACAAAACAAGGAATTGAATTATGGGAAGAACGTGGTGCTTACTTACAGAACACTTTCTCATATCTGAATTCCTGCCATTCTCGTGTCTGGTTAAGAGCTCTCTCCAGGCAGAAGTGCCAAAGGATTATGGCATCTAGAACTCTGGCAATGTAGAAAAACATCTAATATTGCCAAGCAGTGTCTATCTGCTAGAAAAGCTTTCACTCTGTTCAGTAGCAGGAGTGAAAATGTGTGTTCCCATAAAAAACTAAAGTTTCGTTAAGATGGTATTAAAAGTCTGAGACGGGCACTCCTTAGCCAGGAAATGATGGTTTGGGTTATGCTTCCAGCGAAGTGTAATATGTTTGAGCAAGAGGCATCATAGGACTGGCTGTTGTAAGTCTGAGTGGTTATTTCCTTTCTCTTATAAACCAGGTTGGCCCTTATTGAGGTGATTACTCGGTGGAAATTTTTTCCCATGCAACATGTACATGGTGTATACTTTTGGAGCTCAGTCATACAATTGTAGGGCTGCAAGGGACCATCAGAGGTCATCTAATCCAGCCCACCTGTACAGATGCTGGGCTCGTTATGCCTGTATTGAATGAATGAGTATTTATTTACGGCTCTTGGCCAAAAAATTTAACATCAGAATCTTTACAAGAAAAAGGTACGTACATATTGTCCTTGCACATTGTGCCAGTACTCTGATAACAAATATAATATGACCACTCATATAACCACTCCCCAAGCTCAGTGTCTGCTACTCTCCAGGGCTTTTGGAATTCCATACAAATATTGTTTAAAAATAAAATGCCCATATCAGAATATGTGCTGGTGCCTCAACCTCAAGCACAAGGTTACTTCCGTCAAAGAGATTGGCTGCCCCCCTTCTTCTCTGCGTGCAGACCTCCCTCTTTCTTTTACCTTGCGCTGCTGCCACAAATCTGGCCAATGCTGTTAATGTAGCCATTGTTGTATTGTACAATATATATATTTATTAAACATTGTTAGCTACATCGCCGTCACAAACATTAAAAAATAAATAAGTATGAAACACTGGTAAAAATCACCATCCAGGATTCCAAGTCAGGTAATGCCCAGGATGGAGCAAAATAATACAACCAGATATTTCCACACACAAGGAGCATCTGATAATGCACAAAAAATAATTATTATCATAATTATACTCCAGAGGAAAAACCTTCGGAAACATACATCCTCAGGCCACCCAGACTACAACAAATTGGTCCAGCAAAATCCTAGGTCAACCTGAATCCTTATTCCTAGGGATAGAGTTGAACTCCTACCTTCTCTGCATCTTTTAAATTCTCACAGCAAAAATCACCACTAATTTTGTTCTTAGGGGAATTTGATCACCCAAGAGAAATATCAACTGTTGAATCTTGGGGCAAGCATCCTCCCATCCAGTTGCCACTCAAAGTTGGTTACAATAGATGTCATAAAGGGGACATACAATTAAATAGTGTTCCAGGTCCTCGATCCGGGCACCCTCCAAATATGGAATGCCGTGCACCTAGATTTAAATCTCGGCCTTGTTAAGGCAAATCTCAGCCCTGGGTCAGTAAGAGAATGCAAATAAGGACACCCCCCCACCCCCCTGCGGTTGTAACAAATATTTATAGAAAGGGGTGATAGTGACACCAGCAGCTGAGGCTCTTAGTAGTTGTCTGTGTCACAGATACGTTGTTTCAGAAGTCTTACTATATGGGTGCAGGTATAATCCTGAAGGCTAGAATCTAAGAAACCTAAAAAAGCTAGGGGAAGTTTAACGTCCGCCCACCAGAAATCCATGCCACAATTCAGATCCAGTTACTTTTCTTTCAAAGCTAATGAGGCTAATGAGATACTTGGGGCTTCTCTTATCTTAGCCCAGAATTTCAGTAAGCGTAACTCCGCTATTGTCCTCAAAGAGTGGGTACCCAATTCCAGTGCTATCATTGCTGAATTTGCAGACGGGGGAAGTCTCAAAACCTGTTTCCAGAATTGGTTAATAACTGGGCACAATCTGTCAGCCTTCTGGTCATACCCCCAGATTTGTCCACCATACAGCATTTTAGCCGCCACCTTAGTCTCAAAAAAATGTTGTGCTGCCCTATATCGTACGATATATTTGCTGTCTTTTCTTGCAAGGTCCTTCCCATTATTACTTTTTCTAGAGGTGACAGCCAGATACACCTCTCTTTCTCATAAAAGAGACATTCCCATAGAATATGCACTATGTCTTCTGCTTTCCTCTGTCTACAGGGACACCATCTGTGATCCCTTGGGATCTTAGCCCATCTTCCCTCCTGTATCCTGGAGTCCAGTTGGGAGAACCTCAGTCTTGTTAATGCCCATCTCAAGGGGTATGAAGGCATTTTAAGGTACTGCGGGGGGGGTGTGTGGCTTCTGCTGGGAAAGGATATTGATTTAATAATACATGTGTCAAAGTCCCTCCCTTAGCTCTGTTTTCCTGTAATGAAATATCAATTAACCGCCTCATGATGGTCTCCTTATCTGTCAGTAAAGGTACCCGATCTGAGCTAATCCCGAGCAAACCCAGTCCTATCCTTTCAAATTCTACTCTCGTCTCTGTAGCCCAGGTTGTCCGTCCCTTCAAGTAATCAGACATTTCCAAGAACAGCCTTTTGGGGGCATGATTTGGAGAGCGAGATCACAGTTCATCTAATAGGAAAAAAGTCTCTGTCTTGCATTTGTTACTACATTTATAGCTCCGGCTTCCACCCTGACAAGTGCCCGTGGGGATGATCTCTGCACCCCCAATAATTTCCTCAGAAATGAGGCCTGGGCTATCTCGGCAGCCTCGCAGGCCACCGGGTCTAGCCCCCACAACTCTGCACCATACAGCAGGATCGCGTCTGACTTGACCTCTGCCACTTTCAAGGCTTCTACACATGGGCGTTTCCTGCATCTATTATAAAAGGGCAAAATCCCACTTGCAGCTTGAGCCGCTCTCAGTTTTACCCTTTGCGCATGATCTGTCCATGTCAGGGTGGTGTTAAAGGTCACCCCCAAGTATGTAAAGACAGATGCTACTTCCAGTTTTGATTTACCAAGTGCCTATCCTCCATCTTTGTTGGTTCCAAAGGCAACTACCTTAGATTTTACTGGGCTTATTACCAGGGCATTTTCCTGAGCATATAAACTCAGTTCCTTCAACATCCTTTGGAGACTAATCTTTGACAATGAGACAAGAGCCATATCATCCGCACAGAACAATGAATACCTCTCACCCCGTTGTCATTGGGTGAGGTGAGCTTTATTCCTGAGTCTCAGCTAGATCATTAATATAGAGGCTGAAAAGCGTCGGTACTAATACACAGCCCTGCTTTACTCTTCCTGTGGCGAATAGCTCTGTAACTTCTCCGTTTACCCCATATCTATCACACATTTTTGTAACTGTATAATAAGTTTGAATCAGTTTTAGCAAATTGGGCTTCATCCCCAATGCTCTGCCTATATTGTAATGACAGGCAGCTGCTGAAATGGCAGATATCTATCTGATCTTAGTTCAGTGAAATCCCAGCCATATATTATTGCATTAATGCACTTGTATATAACTTAGGTTTTTTTAATGTAATCAACAAAGTAGAAAATAGGCATGTGCACGCTCTCTCTTTTCCTTTTCTTTTTTTTGTTTTGTTTTCTTCTCTGGTTCATGATCATAAACATCCCTATTTGGTTTTTTGTCTTTGTCATCCAGTGATTTCTTTAGAAATGCTAAGAGTACAAAGGTTTTTGGTTTTCTCTGGCTTGCTAGAGGACTCTCTTGGGTATGTGAACTGATATTTTTTTCCAGCCCTTAATTGAATTGGTGGTTGTGTTACAGAGGACTTCTCTTTACAGTGATTTTTGAATATTTTAGTAAACAGCAGCTGAATAAATTCTTGGATGGTGCAGTGCTGGAGGCAGACTCTTTTGGAGGATGCTAATATACAGATTAAAAAAATCTGATGCACTTAGAGATGCAATTCATTACAGACAATGCTTGGGCATATGTTCTGGTCATGTCCTAGTAACCCTTTTTGGAAAGAGATCATTGTTAGAATTAATATGCTTTTAAATACAGATATTACACATTAGCTAATGGTGTATCTTAGGTCACGTACAAATTAAACTTAAATTGAATTCCTCCCAAATTGCTTTCCTACATAGATCCTTACTAGTTGGATGGAGGATAATTTTAGTCAATTGTAAAAACAAAAACTCTCCAAAAAAAGAAGTTTGGTGAAATTATTTGTCATGCCTTACATCAGTGGAAAAAAAATACATTTTGCAGGTGTGGTTCTTCAGATAAGTGTGAGGCAATTTGGAAGGATTTTCTGGAATATTTTGGAAACTAATTTCCAAGTTTTCATTACAACCAACTCCCTAACAATAGTGAACTATTTGTTCAAATGACTGTATGGTAAATTCACACACTCACCTTTTCCTTCCCTCCCACCCCCTTTCGTTTTGTTTCTTTGTCTACTAATATGCAGTTCGTGATGTAAGTTATTATTATTATTATTATTATAAGCATTTATATAGCACCAGCAATGTACCTGGCACTTTACAAAGAATAAAATAGACACGGTCCCTGCCCAGGGGCTTACAATCTAAAGGCAGGGGGAGAGGAGACAGGGAAGGGGGAACAGAGTGAGAGACAAGGGATGCCACATTCATGAGGATGCGAAAGCTCAGGTACATGTTCTTGGCTTGGTTGCAGTAAGTTGGGAATTAACAGATAGCAGGTGGGGAATAATCCTGGGTGGGAATGGTTAGCAGGAGTTAGGAAGGGCGGAGCAGAAGAGGTGGGTTTTGAGGAGGGACTTGAAGGTGTGGCAGGAGGGACAATTATATGTGAATAAAAATCAATTTAAAAATGATTTTTTTAAATTTAGTTTTTAAATTTTAAAAATTAAAAATCAATTTAAAATCAATGTAACAATTATATGTAAATAAAAATCAATTTAAAATAATCCTAAACAGAAGCTGTAAAATATGAAATCATTTCCCCTCTTGGCTAACCAGGTTTCACTTGCTTGATTTTTCTGTTTTCATACATCCTGTAGTTTTCTAGTTGTGCATAGCCTTGTATGACAGACACAGCTTGCATTCCTAATGGTGAAGAAGAAAGGTGGGGATGGGGGGGGGGGGGGGAGATTCCAGAAGGAAAACAAACACAAAATTCCTTTTCCAAACATCCTTCATTCATTTGAAGGAACAAAGTCTGGACGACTCCTCATTCTTCTTTTTATAGGCCCTCTTTTAAATAAGAAGTGTTAAACGCAAGGAGTGGGAGGGTAATAAAATAACAGCCACCATCCAACACTGAAGTAGGTCCTCCGGCTTCTTGATTAGGCAGATGCAGCCTTGTCTAGCTCATGGAAACCAGAAGAGCTTCCAGACTTGGGCAGAGCCTGGCTTTCGCCAGGGTGGTTCTATAGGGCTTTGTATTTGGAGGCTTGTGTAGCATGTTGCAAACACTCTGGGTTTTGTGTGAAACCACTTCACTTCTTGGCTAAAGAAATAACAAACGGGCAGTGGTGGGGTCTGGACTAGCTGCACCTTTCAAGCAGTTTCCATCTCAAAGCTTGTTTTGGAGACTGAATCTTTTAAATAACCAATTGGCCTGTTTAAGCTGCTCAGTAGGTAATGGAATTTAAGTGCAGACTTGGCTGCACCTAGGGCTAAGCCCTTCTGGCTAGGGCAGTTAGTTTCTGAAGTCCAGGTAGAAAACAAAGGCTGTTTGGGGCCAAACAATGACTGTGATGTTGCCATCTTCATATTGTATTCATGATTCCTGCTCTTCTCATCCTTCATAACTCATTGTGTTAAGCCCAGTTGTGTGGTAGCTCGTAAGGAAAGAGAAAAGGAACCCTGTCACTTTGTGAACTCCTAGGATGCTCTGAGCCCTGGGTGTAAGCTATAGTATTAGGGAAATCGGTCCTTTCTGAGAAGGCCACAGTCTAGATCCACTGCCTCCCCTAGAATGTTCTACGTGATCAGTAGCCAAAGCTGCATTTCCCAGCATGCATTGTGCCATTTTAATTAAATAGTGTTGTGAAGTATTGCTGGGAGAACGTAGAATTTTAAACTCCAGTCTTGGCAGGTAAGTGGAACTCCACTTCCCAGCACTTTGTATCAGCAAGTCCCTGTATCTAAGGCTGCACAGAGGTTGCTTCCATCACTTGGAATGTTTAGCGAGCTTTATGGCACACCTTTTTTAAATACAGGTTTGTTTGCTGTTGTGATAGTCCAGCTGGCATAGAAAAATTCATCAAGTTCTGGTGGGATTTGGTGCAGTTTTCCATGTCTGTCATTAAAGGGCATCGTCCCCCCCCCCCCCCCCATGTGAAGCCAGAGAATTTCTAGGTTTTTGAGTTCATAAAGGACCATCATGATTGAATAGTCTGATCATGTGCATAATCCAGGCAGAAAAGTTTCACTTAGTGATTATTGCACTGAGCCCAGAAGTTCTGAATGACTTAAAGCATGTATCTTTTAGTAAGAAATCCTGTCTTGGTGTCCAATTTGGTAAGTTTTTTATGTGGTTAATTTCCCTGATTGCTACATGGCTCTGTGTTAGGAAATTGGGGAGTAACTGCTTCACTCTGCACCCAACTGCTCCTGTTCCTCTTGCCCTGAGGAAGACAAAAGTAGATATGATGATAGATGCCTGTGTCAGATTAAAGGGAATCTTCCACTGAGTCAACCCCTGTGCCCAGGTCACCATGTGGGGGCTCAGCTGAGACATTTCCTTTAGTTTGTTGGCTTGTGTTCCGAGTTTCTGAAAACTCTTGAAGTAAATTCTGTGTATGGGGTTTGTATTTGGGGCATCTTGCTTATGCACTATAATCCAGGTCTGGCATCTCAAGGCCCTGGTGATGCTGGGCACTGGAAAGAGTCACTATATTTCTGGGCCAAACTTCTAGATCGAGAATACCATGAGGTGGGTTCAACAGGTCATAGCTGTGAGAGGCACAGATCCTTCTGGAAGAGGGCTCTTGAAACCCTCACTTCCCCTCCCAGAACTTGATACTTTTCTGATATTGCTAGGCCGTTCCAGTAGTTTAGTTCTTCCAGTCTTTCTCCAAGGTTGCTGTGAACATCCTTTGTCAATGAGAGATGTAGTGTCTTATTTTGTGGTTCTCTTCTTGAAGGCAGTGACATAACCGTGAGGAAGCTGTGTGAGCTACAGCCAGTGGAGAAATGCTGTGTGGTGGGAACTCTCTTCAAGTCTATGCAGCTGCAGCCCTCCATCCTACGAGAGATCAGCGAGGAGGTAATGGCAGCCAGGAACAAGCCTGTGAGGTCCACAGCGCACCAAGGAAATGGTATCAGATGCATTAATATGGCTACCACAGCTGAAATCCCCTCTTTTGGAGTCACACATCTGCACGGGGGGAAATCCCTTATGGAATGGTGGTAGGGAGCCCCTATAAGATCGGAACTGGGTGTCTTATTTTGCGCTTTCAAAGAAATCCGCATCTCCTTTTTCTCTCTGAAACTTTGCTCTTGCTGCTATCTCGGTGTCTTTGCCCTACTACTTGTCTGGGTCAACAAAGAGGAGAGAGAAATGCTCTTTAAAATAGGACCATGTGATTGTAAAGCCACACAGTCTGCCAGAGGAATTTGAGAGAAGAGATGGGACTTAAAACTTGGTTTAAAAATAATAATAAAATTTTAAAACAATGCTGTGTCCCTTTAAAATATCATGAGCACAGTATTTTGTCCATTAAAATCAATGGCTTGGTTTTCATTGACTTTAATGAATGGAGACTTGCACACCAAGTAATGTTTTTGTAGTCCAGTAGCTTACCACAGCATTTTCCAAAATGTAAAGCATACCTCTCGCAACTAAAGGGCCAGCTGACAGGGATGCGGACAGTATTTTCGTTTGTTCTCTAGAGTCTTGGCTTTGTGTGTAAAGAAAAAACGATAGTCTTCAAATATGAAATAAGTGTAACTGTTGCAGAGACCTCTACCAAAGTTGACAGAGAGCCTGTAACAATAGCTCTGGGGAGGGGCAAACTGCCCCTTTTGATTTGATTGGGTACTTGCTCAGAAGCCAGTGATGGTACTAGAGTGTCAGCGCTGTTAACGGTTCCCCTCCCATTCTTCATTGGTGTAGTAAGAAGGGAAAGTAAGTGTCCTATTAGGGAGATCCATACTAAGCTTCTCAGTTTGGGGAAACCTCTAACCGTGCACACAGGCTGAAGTGGGGTGAACTGATTTCATTTTCCTGAAGTGGGGGGGCTACGCTTCCCAACATTTGGAAATGCTGACTTATCCAGTTCACCCTTGGCCTGTGGCTCACTTGCTAAATCTGGAGGGAAGATAACTTTAATTCTTCCTGATAAAGAGTTCCATTCAAACAGCAGGGCTCTTGCCCACTTAATGATTATAAACACATGTTCTGGAGCTGTCCTACAAAAGATCTGCCACAGGAAGTTACTGACCAGATGAGTAATATCATTCTTGGATACAGTTCCAAACTCTGTTGTTTCCAGGAGCCGTGGGGCCCCTGCAGCCATTAGAAGGAAATGACTTGTGAATTATTTGCTAGTGTTTGGGTTAGCAAGTCGTATTTTTCATACGCTTATTCTTCTATTGCTTGCATTCCTCTTTTCTTGCTTCAGTTATCTTGTTACTGTGCTTCTGATAAGGTGTTGGAATGTGGCAATGGGGATGCCTTTGGGATAGTTTATTGCCTGTGTGGTGGGACAGAATAGCATGGGTGGCCTTGAAATGCCTTCTCTCTGGCTGCAAAATGGGTTTCTTCTAACCCTTTTCTACGTAGTTAGTACGCCCTGAAAGTTACCTTGCTGTACAAACTCCCAGGTTTGAGCAAAATTCCTTCTGCTCGTCCTGGTTTCGTCGAGGTTAAAGAAAAGGAAAAATCCATTTAATTGTAATGTTAGAAATTCTACCCGCTCCTCTGAGCAGGCCACAGAAGAAACAACTGGGGTCTGAAACTTGACCTGGATCTAGTCCCAGATCTCTTGGCTACATTATCCACAGCAAAGTTGGAACAGACCTCTTATTTATAATGGACAAACACTAAGTGAGGGAAAGGGGCAAGACACGCATGTACAGCTTTACTCCATCACAAAGGGATGCTGCCGTGCCGTGGGATCTACAACAGACCCATATCTTGCTGCAGAATTGCTCTTGGAATTTAGCTTCCAGCTTTTTTTGCTCTTCAGAAACTTGCAATACATGAGACTCGATGTAATACTGTAACGGACTTGGCAGCCTGTTTCCTCCCTTGTTATACTGGCTGCTATTAGGAACCTTTGTCTATAAAGGTTTAGATCCCAAGAAGTCTCTTCCAGGGAAGGGATAGACTATATTTGAAGGCCTCTGCTACTCCTCCAAGCTGACAATCTGTTCCCTGGATGCTGCATGATTCAGAGAGCCCGAGAGCTTAGATGCAGCAGCAGGAGAGAGGCAGCTTTTCTCCTTTGATTCCTGGGTCTGTGACCCAGTTACCCTGCCTACACTGATTGGATTGAGTCCCTCTCCCATGCAGTCACCCTGCTACTACATCCCTCTTTCCAAGCCTCTTGTTTACACTCACCCTTGCCTCTTGTGGTGCTGACTCAACATCCTACCTTCTGACGGGGAGAGGCTCCTTTCAATGTGAGGTTCTTCACTTGCCTGCAGCACCTATAGTTTGTGTATTGGCTTCAAGGGGGTGCTAAGTCACCTAGTCAGCTGGCATGGGATGAACAGCATAGGCAGCCCCCCCTGGAATGCAGTGGAAGCATCACTGTCAGCTGTGGGGTGTTGTGCTGGAGCTGATGGCAGAACAGTCTTCTACTCTTGGGGATCAGCCCCAAATGTTACATGGTCCCTGATACCGCCTCATGCCACAACCTGTCCTGTCTTCGCAGCACAATCTGCCACCACAGCCTTCCTGTACCAAATACATCCACCAGTCGGATGAACTGATCCTGGAGGATGAGCTGCAGCGAATCAAGCTGGAGGGAAACATTGATATACAGAAGCTGGTGACAGGTATGTGGGCTGGGGCTCCCACAGTTCCATATAGTAGGGTAACTGGGGAATCCTGGGTGTTGCACTGGGCACCAGCATTCAGTGCTGGTGGGAAAGGATCAATGACAATCGGTGCCTGTCTGATGGGGGGTGGATACCAAGTACTAAACTTTCCTGGAAAAGAAAGCAGAGGTTGGCCTCTCTTGCTATGGATAACTGTTTCTCTGGTTAGGATGGCAAAGTAGGGTTAGACGGCATTATTTGGAAGGGAATTCAGTCAACTGCCTCCTCTGTGGATTGATGTTGGGCTTTGGGGCTCTGAGTGGTAAGAGAGCAGAGAGATGGTGCTGTGGGGGCGGGGGGGGGGAGGGAGGCAGGGAATTGGCATGGACCCTGTTGGTGTGAGCAGTATCCTGTGTGTGCGTAAGTGCTGGGCATGGATCCATGTAATGCTGGTTCTCCGTTGTGCTGACTCAGGGACCATTGTTGTAGTCTGTGGCTCAGAAAAGGACAATGGCAAGTTTCTGGTGGAAGATTACTACTTTGCAGACCTGCCCCCGCAACTGCCCATGATGGGACCCAGCGTCGACAGGTGAGGCTGCTTGGCCTACCCCGCACTTGGCTTGCCCTCAAGATCACATCCTTCATTTGGAAGGAGGGCTCACTCTTGACTAGCAAGCCAGTTCCCCTCCTTTTGGTGCAGGGCCCAGCATGAGTATTGAAGCGAGGACTGGAACCAAGTCCCAGCTCTGCTTGCTGGCAGCAGTGGTGCTTGCTGTCCATTGGCCAGGGCTCCCATAGTATCCAGCTCTGCTCAGTGGGGTGCCAGCTAGAACATTCTTAAATTGCTGACAGTCCCAATTCTCTGTCCTGGCAGCAGTGTAAAACAATGAGTTCTGATGCCAATTGGGACCTTTTTTTTTCACAGGCAACAATGCACAAACACCAGTTTTTACTGCCCTATGGCAAGATTCTGCTGCTAATAGAAAGGCCCCAGCATCTGAAAGTAAGAAAGCAAGAGGGAGTAGGAAACTTGTGCTATTTATTTATTTATTTATTTATTTATTTAAAACTTATATCCCGCCCCTCCTGACAAAGGCAGCTCAGGGCGGTGAACAACACATGCACAAAAAAACCTCAACAATAAAACATTTAAAAATAAATATACACATTTTAAAACAAATCATAAAAACTCACCTTGAACTTTGTTGCCTATGTCCCAGGTTTTGATGCCACATGAAGGGATGGGGTCTCCTCTGTCTTCTCCCTTGTGCTGTTGCCAGCAAGAGGCTGGTGTGGAGCTAGGATCCCTTTTATGTTGGGAACAGTTTCCCTCCCCAATAGTGCTGATGCCTGTGGTGCTGGTTAGTATCCATGGGGCCAGGTCTCACCAGTTGGCCTGTGCCCTGGGCAGCTCCTGGTGCCACCATGAGCATTCCGACCATGGAGCAGGGCTGGTGACCTGCCATTCAGTTCCCAGGTCTGATGGGTTTTCTCAGTCTGTAGATTCATTTCCCCCTCCCTTGTGTGCTCTCTTGTCTGGGATCTGTCACCAGGTCCCCCAGTGATGGACACACTGTGTAAATGCCTAGATGGCAAAGCCCCCATCCTGGGGCATGAAAAGAGAGCATGGCATCCACAGCTTGTGTCTTGCACTGCAGGTTTGTCTTGTTGGTGTCAGGCCTGGGCCTTGGTGGTGGGAGCGGAGAGAGTCTCCTGAGTATGCAGTTGCTGGTAGACGTGGTCACGGGGCAGCTGGGCGCTGAGGGAGAGCAGAGTAGTGCAGCGCTCATCTCCCGAGTCATCTTGGCAGGCAATCTGCTCAGTCAGAACACCCAGAGCAGAGACACCATGAACAAGGTAAAGCCCACCAAGGCAGAACCTCCCATTCAGCTGGATTGGCCCTAGTTGGCAGCCTCTGCAGAGAGGCTTCAAAAACTGAACTGTCCCCTGGGCATGTGGGGCCTTTTGTTGGACTAAAAGCAAACGAGGAAGCCAGCGTCCAGGTACCCATGGCAGCATGTCCATTTGGGGGTTGGGGAAGGGGATCTTCAGCTGGCTGATCTTGAGGATAGCTTTTCTGATTGCTCCTTAGGATCATATTTAACCATGAGGGCTGGCCTAGAATAGCTGCTCTCCCCCCCCCCCCCAAGCTTCTTTGGGGCTTTGCTTAGAGGATTCCAGCTTTCCAAGAATGGGGAAGAGGTGTGGCTTGTCCTAGCAGGTGCTCCATCTCTTATGGAAGGTGAACTGGCAGATGGCTCTCCAGGCCGTGAATTCCTTGAGGAACTACGTCTCTCATCTCCGGTTTGTTCTCTTTTAGGCCAAGTACCTGACCAAAAAGACCCAGGCTGCCAGCGTGGAGGCTGTTAAAATGCTGGATGAAATCCTGCTGCAGCTGAGTGTGAGGGAGCCAGCTGCTGGAACGAGGGGGTGATTCTGTGCTGGGGTGCTGTCTGTCTGTCTGTCTGGGCAGGGAGCACAAGGGTATCTGCACAGAAGGGGTTGATGGCATCTTGGCTCTGGAGTCTTATCTGCAGCTATTGGCCTGATTACCACCTCTTTGCTTGCAGATCTCTGTGCCAGTAGACGTGATGCCTGGTGAGTTTGACCCCACCAACTACACGTTCCCTCAGCAACCGTTGCATCGCTGCATGTTCCCGCTGGCAAGTGCCTATTCCACGCTGCAGTTGGTCACCAATCCCTACCAGGCCAACATCGATGGCATCAGGTAAGGGTGTTGCCTTTAGGCTGCACTATTATGTTGTTGATCCTGCTGAGCAGCATGGCACAGGGCTTGGCAGTGACTTGGCAAAGGGTCAGAAGTACTGAACATTGTTGCACGGTGTGTGACAGGGAAGCCAGCTGCAGTACGCTGGGAAGGGCATCTCAGCCAGCCACAACCCGGTTACCTTCTCTCCCTAGGTTTTTGGGGTCTTCTGGTCAGAATATCAGCGACATCTTTAAATACAGCAGCATGGACGACTACCTCGACATCCTGGAGTGGACGCTGCGAGTTGGGCACATCAGCCCCACAGCCCCAGACACGCTTGGTAATTTTAGGGCGGGACTGGGGCTCCATGTGACCTGGTGAGCAAGGTCAACTCCTGGGCTCACAAGCTGCCTTGCAGTAGCTACGTTCTC
Organism: Sphenodon punctatus; assembly: GCA_003113815.1. Taxonomy (NCBI): domain Eukaryota; kingdom Metazoa; phylum Chordata; class Lepidosauria; order Sphenodontia; family Sphenodontidae; genus Sphenodon; species Sphenodon punctatus. The sequence goes on along the minus strand of QEPC01005433.1, from coordinate 173,737 downwards.
TTCTCTAGGCTCCTTGTTAAGAAAATAAAAACTCTCGCCCAAGGGGATTCTGGGCAGTGTTGTGGGGTTGACCTAGTGGATGTGCATGTGGCATGGGCTCTCGGGTCCACCTCCCACAATGTGTAAGTCTTGGAGAGTTCCTAGTATCCAGCACAGGTTCTTGGGAAATTGCTAGCCTAGCAGGACTCATAGAGCCTGCCCTTTGAGCTTTGCATAGGGATCTGGCACCCATTTGAGATTCTTCTTGTCAAGTAAGGGGCTCCAGGCCCCTGGGGGACGTGCACAATGCAAACCCAGTTCTGTGTCTGGTGCCAGCAGCACTGAACCTGGATAGAAATGGGAACCCATTTCTATGGGAGGAGGAGCATAGCAACCAGATCAGAGGAAGGAACGGAAACAGCAGGGAAGGTATTGACCACTGCGGATTGAGGCGTTTGCCTCTGCATGCTGAGGGAGAGGGGGCTCATAGGAGACAATAGCTGGCAGGTTAAACTGGGCTGGACTAGTAGAGCATATTGCTCAGGAGGGTGGGGGTACAGGAGGCCTTGCATGCAAAGCTAGGGGTTGTATGCTCCTCTAACCTAACTCTGTCCATTGTGATACATACTGTTTAATCTGCAAGCCCTGCCATGAGAATGGAAATGGCCCCATTTTACTCTTCTCCTGTTTTTCAGATCTTGGGTTAGGGCTGCCATAAATGGAAGAAATAAAATGGCAACTGCTCATTCTCTCTGCACACCCCCCCCACCCCCCACCCCACCCCAGTCATTCTGTGCTTGGGCTGAGAGTCTGTGCTGCTGATGGTGCAGACACTGCATGGGAGAGATGGGGCCAGGCTGCAACCTTCACATTTGAGGGTGTTCTGAGTGAATTGTGGACCTGGTGCCCAGGGTGTGAGAGCCAAGTCTCAGTTACTTCATCTGGGGGTTTGGGACGCTCCTGTAGTTTGGGGACAGCACAGCACTTGCTGTGTTGAGAAGGGGGGGCGTGTGGGGATGACACAGGAGCAGCATTAAGGGACGAGGCACAGGGGTGGGCTCTTGCACAGAAAGTACTGCCTGGCAGGGAGCTTGTAGCTCCCTGTATTAAGTGCAGAAGCCTCTCCCCTCACTGCCCACTCAATCAGGTGGAACACAGCAACTGGCAACCTGGGGGTGAAAAGGGGCCGAACGGTAAGCTCATGGTGCAGGTTAGGAATGTGTCCTTTGCACTGGGGTTGCAGGGTGGTGAAGTGGGAGGTCCTGCTATTCTGTGAACTTTTTCTAAGGCCAGAGACACAGCTGCAGCCCTGATTCCCTCCTGGCAGCAGGAACCATTCCCTGCCTGATGAGCAGCTCCCAACCAATCTTCATTTGTCTTTTAGGCTGTTACCCTTTCTACAAGACAGACCCCTTCATCTTCAGTGACTGTCCTCACGTCTATTTCTGTGGGAACGCACCGCTCTTCAAATCCAAGGTGGTCAAAGGTGAGAGGCTTCAGGTTCAGCTGCCGCTGGATCTGACCCTGGGGCATGATGACTCCTCTGCAGCAGCTGCCCCATGTACTCACCAACATAATGCTGGAAAGGCAGGGACTTACCATGTCAGGCAGTATCCCAAGGTAGCCTGGGGCAGTCCAGATGTGCTGTTTTATCTGCCTGTGCCAGGAGTTGCACAACTGCTACCATGCTTACACCCTTGCCTGACCCACTCACAGCCAGCTGCAGTTGTGAGAATTATTGCTTGTGTCACTGCCTGACCAAGATACACAGGTGCATTCTGGGAAATGCTGGCAGCCATTCCATGGTACATTGGTAGGGACTGAGTGCTTAGAGGTGGCCCAAGTTGGCCATGGCAGCGCTACCTGGAGGCAGCTCCAGGAAAGCTGATTCCGAGTCTCTTGGTCAGAACCCCTGTATACAGAGCCACTGCCCATCACATTCACACCACTTAGAGGTGCTGCGTGGAAGCTGGGATCTGTGTTGAGTGTTTTCCCCATTAGCAGTAATGGGGAAAACACCGTGAATATGGTTCTCTACAGATGAGCTAGCTGCCAATGCTGTTCTGGGCTGGCAGTGAGATCAAGTTTCTTCTGACGCTTTTTCAGATGTGCTACTGCTGACACACACTGCTCCCTCCCCTACGCATGGATGGTGGCTGAGCAGCCCTGACTGACCTATGTGTGCTGTTCCGTTGCTCGGTTAACTAGCTACTGCGTTTGCCTTGTAGGTGAGAATGGACAGAAGGTCCTGTTGATTACGGTTCCTGATTTCAGTACAACCCAGACTGCTTGTTTAGTCAATCTACGTAACCTCACCTGCCAACCAATCACCTTCTCTGGCTTCACTGTGGAGGAGGAGGAGGAAGAGGGAGCAATGGAGATTGGCCACTGAACAGCTCAGTGAATTTTTGTGGACATGAGCCCAGTGAAGAACTTGGGACTAGGGGCTGAGCCCTCCACCTGTGTGTCCTGAGTGTAGCCTGCTTTGAAAGAGTAAAGGACACCTGACCCTTCTGCCTGCCCAAGCCCAGGGAGATGGAGCATCTGCTAGGCCAAGCCACACCTCATCCCCTTCAGCGGAGAGGGACTAGGTGGCTTGCCAGGACACGACTGCTGGATCGGGAAGGGGCTCTTGTAGCCTGCACTAGAGCAGTAAGGCAGCCAGCATATTTATAAACACTTCCACTCTAGATTGGTGTCTCCACTTGTCAGCTGCATGAGAATAAGAGAGAGGATGACAATGAGTGTGTGGGGCTGAAGGTGATTATGGGCCCTCTTTTGGTTAACTACCATGGTTTCTCTAGGGTGGTGGTTCCCAAACTGTATGGTGCACGGATTAGTCCCTGGTATGGTGCAAAGGCAGGGCTGGCCTTACGATGCTGTCTAGGCCCCAGCGGGGAAGCACCTGCTTCCTCTGGCTCCATGCTGGCCCTGTCAATGCCTCTGGGTGGCGTGACAGGCAGCTGGGATTCTCTTGTGCCTGATGGGAGCCTTGATGGGAGCCGACGCCTCTCCTTCCCACTTAAAGGGGAATGTTTGTAGGGGTGGTATGGACAGCTGGCTTTGAAGTGTGGTGTCAAAAAGCTTAACACTTGTGAACCACTGCTAGGGTCTCCACTCCAAGGCAGCAGGGGATGCAGCCCAAATGCAGGTGGCAGTGAATGTATATTAAGTAGAGACTAAGGGACCTTTGGCCTTGTGAGAGGTTGTAGCACAACCTCTCACAAGGATACTTACCCTGCAGTAAAAAGAACGTAAAAGCTCTCTCCCTGGGTGAGCCAGCCCTGTCCCAGGAGCCACTTGTAGGGAAAGTGGGGGTGTGAAACTAGCCTAACATCATAATCCTAGAGTTAGGAGGGTTAGGAAAGGTCTTGAGTCATCTAGCCCAACCCCCTGCTTCAAGGCAGGGTATCCTGCACCTACACCATCCCAGACAGATGTTTGCCCACCTGGTTTTTTAAAATCTCCCCTACCCTCCCTAAGCAACTGACTCCATTGTCCAACTCTTCTTTGGTAGTTTAACCAAAATCTGCCTCGCTACAATTTAAGCTCACTGTCCTATCTTCTGTGGCAGTCAAGAAGGGAAGAAGTTGACTCTTTCACCAACATAGCTCAATTTATTCATATACCAAGAGCTTGTTAAAGGAAATTCAGCTGGCTCTGGGCTGTGTTTCATCTGCCTCCTGGGCAGCTGTGGCCTGGGTCCAGCCCTGGAGCTCAAGAAAACCCTGCAAACACAACTCCCCAGCCCTGACAGCTGGAGATGTAGCTTCACTTGCCCCCCTTCCCTTCTGAGCCCTATCCTGGGAAGAGGGAAGGGTGACCCAGCCTGAGCTTCGGGTGTTCAGCAATGGGAGGGGATCACCTTCTCACATTCCCTTCCAGAACTCGAGCTCAGATGGCTGGAAGGCAACCTTTCCCATCTCTGTAGCAGCCAGGCTCCTTAGCCTCCCAGCTGGCAGGTGTATTCATCTAGGGTTGGTGCCACGTGGCCGTAGTGATAGAAAGCTGCAAGGCAAGACTCGGAACTCAGTAGGCAGAGTCCAGACAGGAATGTGGAGAGTTTGAGGGACAGTGCGTGTGCTGTGACTATATCGGGCTGCTCAGAGAAGTGGGTTTCTAGGTGGACTTTACAAGCAGATCACAGTGCCTGCAGCAGATGCAAATGGTGGCCGTCTACCCTAGAGAAGGGGAGCTGGCCTTGGGAGTGTTGGCATCTTTCCTGGATGGTGGCAGAGCTGACGGGCACTTCCTTAATCACCAAAGTTTATAGTGTAGGTCTCTGCTGTGGTCATGGGCAGAGCAGTCCCCGTTGTGCCCTGCAAGGCATCCACCTCCGTCACCACCTCGGTTACTGTCTCCAGCTCTGTCACAATCTCTGTGTAGGTGTCTGTGGCTGTCTCCCAGGTAGTGGCTGTCTCTGCCGTTGGCTGCTCCCTGCTCCAGGGTGGGAGGGTAGTGCTGCTGAAGATGAAGGGGAAGGCTGTGGTAGGGAAGGGAGTGGTGGGAGCGCTGGGGGTGGTGGTGGCGTTGAGCAGGCGGTTGCGCATCTGCTGGCGCAGGCGAGCCCTCTGGCGCATCCTCATCCTCATGCGCATGCGTTCCCTGGGCGTCATGGGCTGGCCAGGCATAAGCCTGCGGATGGGCCGGTTCCCATTCATGGCCATGATTTCTCTGATGCGTTTCCAGTTGGAACGTGAGAGGATGAAGTTGCATTGGGTGGCACCTATGTCATAGAAGACACTGCAGGTTTTGAAGCTGGGGTTGAAGCCCTCGGCCCTGACAGTGATGCGGTACTCGCCGGGGTTCAGGATACGCCAGTAGTCCCCGCCACTTGCTGAAACAGACACAGGAAAACGGGTCACAGGGAAACTACTTGGTTTCTCTAACCCAAATAAATGACTCTGTTAAGGTTGCAAAGTGCAGTTCCCGGGGAGGTTTACAAGTAGGCTACAGACAGGACACCAGGAATGCTCTGTTCTGTCCTGCTCCCCAGGTGGAGATGCTTTTTCTGTCTCCTTTTCAGGGGCGGATGAAGAGCTGGGTGGCTCCCAAGTGGAGAACAGTCCGAGGACTTGGCTGGCCAGGCACTCACTGATTCTCAAGCCAGGAAACCTAAGCGCTGGCAGGGATTGGGAGGAAACATGTACAGGTATATTTGGCTTTATTAACCAGCCTTGCATGGGGTCTTGCCGTACTTTGTGTACAGCCTGCAGCATTGGGCCATAGTCACAATTCCTTCCCTTAGAGTCTCTATGGAGGGAGGGGGTGTCTTTAAATTCTCCCTCTAGCTTCCCAAGTGGAGGGCAGTAAATGCTAAAACCTGCATGTACTTGAGATTCTGAAAGGCAGCTGCTAAGGAAAGCAAATAGCTTTCCCAAGGGCTTGCTGAGCCAGCTTGGCAATAACAAGCAGTGGGCTGCTGAAAGATCAATACTGTGCGAGAGCTGCTCTGGGTCCAGCTGTCTCGCATGGCCCAGTCAGGATAGTGGGTGAGGGAAAGCATAGCTAGTGCCCTGACTGGGCTATCCTGGACCTTCTCACTTTCTTTGGGGGAGAAAAAATGCAGGTGGGGAGAGGCCACACCTTCAAAATGGGGAAGATGTAAAAATGCAAAAAAAAAAAAAAGTCCTGGGCCATGTTGAGCAGAGAGTCTAGCCCAGAGCAGACAGCAGCCATTCCCCAAGGGAGCAGCATCTCTGCAAGCGGAGGTGGTGAGCCCATCTGCCACTGTTCTGTTGTGGGGTGACCTACATGAGTGGCACTGTGCCAGAGAGATGATTTTGGCTGAATGGGATTTTCTCTACTGGATAAAACCAGTTGCGCTGAAATCTCCTTGTGCTTTCAGCCTAGGAATTCCATGTGCAGCACCTTAGAACGACACCCTGCTAAGGAGGGGAGATTCAGCCAAGAACCAGAGTTGCAGCAGACAGGAAGGTGAGCTCTCTGGCCTCGGTAGAGACCAGAGCAGAGTCTCCCCTCTGTGGGTTTGAGCACTGGGGGCTTGGCCAGAGATCCACGTTACAAACATCCCATGGTATTTACCTACTGAGCCAGGAGACCAGGGCCTTCTAGCTGCTGAATTCAGGAGTTTGAACTCTGCTCTTAGGATAGGGGGAGCCTGACCTCTGTCCCAGCACAGATGGGATGTGCCTATTGAATTATGTAGCAGTGCTACTGCTTTGTCCTTGCTCTGCCATGGGAGAGGGCTGGGGCCAAGAGGGACAAGCAGTATTGTCCATGGTGGGCAGTGCTGAGGCCCCAGTCAGAGGCAGCTCTAATTGCTTCCATTCCCACCTGCGAGTCCCAGCCATACCTGTTTTCACATCGTGGTTGACCCCTGAAACCGAGATGGTGGCATTTGCAATGGCGTCTCCCTGCTGGTCTGTCACCACCCCCTTAATGCCTCGCTGCACCTGCAGTGGAGGAGGGGAGGAGATGCTGTTAGACCTGCCTGTCCCACTGAGCTCCAGTGGTGGGAAGGATTCAGACCTTCCCCGGGACACATGGAGCTGGCTCTTAACCCAGCCAGCTCCCCCAGGACTGTTCCTAGAGCATTGGGGTTTGTGCAGGGAGGCTCTGATCACCAGGGCTGCCCAATCTGCTGGCTTCTTACTCAGGCGTCCCTCTGGTTCTGCTGGGTTGTTCGCTACCCCCAGGTTCCTCCCATAAGCTCCAGACTACTCCCTCTCTTTCCATGCACTGGGGCTGCACCTGCTCCATGAAGGTCAGTAGTGACTCCTTGTTGTTCTCCCACTCCTCCTGCAGTTCGTTCTCGGGAGGGAACTTGTCACACCCAGGGTAGATGGAGAGCTCCAGGCAGTTGGTGTGAAGGTAGCTGAAATCATTCATGGCTGAAACAAAAGAGTGGGGAGACGGTGACCAGAGTCCAATTGCATCCCAGTTCAGAGCTGACCATGAATTCTGTGCTGCTGTGTCACTGCAGCCATTTTGGAGGAATTTGTCACTTGACCAAACTCTTGCAGCAATCGCCTCTAACATCACAGAGCCACAACCTGAGAGGAGAGCACTAGGAACCAGCTCCTGGGATGGCAACGCTGTGAGCTGAAAGCATATATATTCTAGGGTCATGCCCCAGTGGCCAAAAAGGAACCCCCCTTAAACCTGCTGTGGAGAGGCGCCCCCAGTTGAGAGGCCTGGCTATTTTGCATTTTCAAGACGAGGTGTCCAAAATTTATGGCATGGCATGCTAGGAAACTCATCTGCTTTTTAAAATTGCATAGTTTGGGGCCTAATTTACTCTGTTTGGACAATCTGAATTTGTCCACTCAGAATCTGAGTTTCTTGGTTGTAGAATTTGGGGGGGGGAAATGCAGAATAGATAGGTTTTCTTATGCAGTCGTTATGGACGGAATGGGGTGGACATGCCCATGAGCAGAGAGGGGAAGTTTCCCAGCAGGATAGAACCTGGAGGGTGAAGGCTGGACAGCAATTAAGTCAGGCAACAATCCTCTAGGGGGGGCTAGCACCCCAACTGTACAATGCAAACGTAACCTGGCACCCTGGATGCCGCAGGCACCCCCCATTGGCCAATAGATTGTTCTTTGTGCCGGGAGCAGGGGTTGGATGCGGCACATTCCACAGCCATCTTTCAGGCTGGTGGATCACAACAGTCTCACTCTGCTGGCATCCTGGACTGAAAGTGAGTGACGGGACTTGTGCAGCCCTGAAAGGAATGGCTGGAGAGTTCAGGGCAGAGCTTGAAGTAGAGACAGGGGGGAGGATACAGAGCGGGGCAGGAATCCTGTGAATGTGTGGCATCCTGGTGGAAAACAATAGGTGAATCCCATGGAGCAAACCTCAACAATGATACCTACGGGCTGGGGAATTGCTACCTAGAAATGGGCCAAACATGTATAACGAACCCTAGCAGGATTAGTCTGAACACAGGTGCAGGGGACGGGCAAGGAGCGGGATCAGCCTGACCTAGTAGCTCCATTCTATCCCATGACTCTGGGCCTGCAATGGGCTAGCACCTGCCTACACCGGTCACTCACTGCCTGTTCGAGGGTGCCACTTGGCACCATTGACGATGCCCATGCCATTGGTCATATCCTGGGTGTGGCAGCCTCCACGGAAGGTCTCTGTCATGGTGAGGTGGGCTGAGGCGTAGGAGATGGCTAGCCAGCGGAAGATAGCATGATCAGGGGTCTCAGTGCCTTCTGGGGTCTCCTCCTCGTAATCATCCTGGGGGGCTGGTGGGGCTGTGACCTCGCTGGCGGGCCGAGCCATGTCATAAGGGTAGGAGACCAGCTTTTCCCCACCATGGAAGTTGGCTCCGAGCACAAAGGGGTTCTTCTCCATCCAAGCCATGATGGCCCGCACTTCCACTGCCACCTGTGAGGGCACAGCAGAAAGTCAGGGTTCAGGGCAGGAGCACCTGCAGAAGTAAATTTGGGTGAGGGGATGGGGCAGTCCCTCTGCTCCACCCCTTTCTGATGTGACCACACCCCTTTCTAATTTCATCCCAAGGCTGCAAAAGGGTGTGTGGTTATGTCAAAGGGGTGGGGGACCCCCTTTTCCAAAAGGGCTATACCACCCTCAGCATTGTGACATCAGAAAGGGGATGTGACCATGTCAGAAGGGGGTGGGGGGAAGAGTGCCTTTCTCTCCCCTCCCGTTTCCAATGTGGTCATGCCCCCTGCCTGAAGGCTTGGAAGGGGTGGGTGTAGATGGGAGCTAGGGGATGCAAATGCCCCTGGTGCCCATGGCCATGAAAGCTCAAGAAATCCTGTAACCTCCCTTTCATCCCTGTGTCCTTCCTTCCAGCATACAGAGATGGCATAAAGACTCTGACCTTTCCTGCTGTCACCAGACCCGGACTTAGGGGCAGGCCCTCTAGGCCCAGGCCTTGGGTGGCATTTTCTAGGGGGGCAGCAATTGCCAGCACCACCCGCTCCATTCTTTTTTCTCCCTGCACGGCTGGAGGCTGCTGCCTGCAGCCGAACCCTGCTGCCTGGGTCCCCATCCCTCACCTGCCTCTGCTTTCTCGGTGCCTGCTTAGCAGTGCAGCAGCAGTAACAGCAGGACACCTATCGGCTGGGAGATAAAGCTGTTTGTAAACAAACAGCTTCTCCCCATGTGAGGGGTCAAAAGATTGTTGCCTTGTAAAGAAGGTTCTTTGAGATGGTGTCTAACATTCTCACAACCGGGTTGTGCACGCTCACCCTATTCAAATAAGTCACATGATGGTCTTGAGCTCCTCTAGTATAAAAAGTACTTTCCCCCTCAGAATGACAGTTCCTTCCAACCCTTTCTAGGAATATAAGAAAAAAATTCCATGCAGGGCTGGAAGGGTGGGTGTTGTGAGAATGTTTAGAGCCATCTAGAAGAACCTTATTTACAAGGCAGCAACCTTCTGTTCTTTGAGTGGCTCCTCACAGGCCCTTTTTACATGGGTCCACCGGATGGGGGCGTCCGTGGATGTGCTGGTGCGTGGGCGGGGCGTGCACACACCCACACATGCATCCCCACTCACCCCCCCCCCCCACTCATCCGCACCCACGGAGCAACTGCCGTTTCCCCTGGTTGCTCTGTGCATGAGGGCGAGTGGGGGGGTTGAGTGGGCATGCATTAGGCGGGCACATGCATGCACCGCCATTGACTGCGGGTGCGTGCGCTGCGTCGTTCACATGGGCCTCCCCCATCCATGAAGACGCAGCATGGGGTTGGGGCAGGGCTTGGCTTGGGGGCAGCAGCCTGAGAAGGGTCTAGGGGTACAAAATTCCTAAGTCTGGTCCTGACTATCAGCCCCTGTGCACACACACACCCCCGCCATCCCACTGTTCCCTGTATCCCACACCATAGCCTCTCTCCCAGCCATGACCCTCATGCACTGGTGGATGTGTCACACCCAGGGCTCCTCCCCACAGCCCCCCAGCTCCATTAGCTTTGTCCTTCTGTAACCCTGGGAGGGGGAGAAGGGTTTCCAGGAATGCCCATCAGTGCAGGATTTCAATCCTGGATGTCCTAGGCCCTGTAGGAATTTCCCAGGATCCTATATAGAGAAGCCAGCCTGAGGCAAAGCAGCAGCAGCAGCAGCAGCATCATGGGGTGCCCCTGCCCCCTACTGCAGACCGCTGCCAGTAGTGGAGTCTCCAGGACAGGTTGTAGGGAGCTGCAGCGACTCACGTTGGCGTCCTCAGCAAGGTAGTGCTCGGGGATGGGAATGTGATGGTTGGGGACTCTGTGTGGGACCCATTTCCTCTCCTCTGCAGCCCACAAGACAGTGTTGAGATCGGGGAAGTTCTCAAAGATGTCATAGCCTTCCTCATTCCAGTGGCCCAAGGCCCAGTTCCCCAGCTCGGAGCCCTGTCGAGAGAAAGGGGAGGACGGGGGGGTGCCTCATGATTCCATGGGTACCAAGAAGTCTAAAATCACAAGACTCAATCAAGCCATGAGATTCTCAGCTTTTGTATCCAAATATTTCAGCCCCCCCCACCCCTCCCACTGCCCCCTTTACCATCTCGCTGGCAATCTCGTAGCCATCGGGGTTGAGCGAGGGGACGAGGTGGATGCGGGTGTCCGACACCAAGTTGCGCACCCGAGGGTTCCCGTCATTGTATTCCTTGCACATGAACTGCATCAGCAGAAGCAGCAGCTCCCGGCCTAGCACTTCATTGCCATGGATTCCAGCTGTGTAGCGGAACTCGGGCTCCCCTGCAAAAAGCAACGGGCAGGAGAGGGAGATGCTGGTTGGGAGGGGAAGGGGTGAGTGTCTGCTGCAGGGAGCTGGGGTGGGACCTCTGCTGAGTTCAGGTCCCTAGCTCTGCCAGCCCTTACAAATAGCAGGATTTTGCCCCTGCTTGGGCCAGTCTTGCCATGGTGGAATCCTGGCTGATCCAATCAGTAGCCGCCAGCAAGGAGGTGACCAAACACGTTAACATTAATATTGCTACGTCTGCATGACCCATAGCAGGGGAATGGAAGGGACGCATCCCCCCCGCCCCAGTCCCCTCCTGAATTCTGACCCCATGTAACCCCTCCTCATGGTGGCTCCCCTTTGTCCTAGTCCAAGCCCTGTCTGCTGTGGCTGGCGAGGGGCTTGCTTACCCAGCTCGTGCTCGCCTGGGTTGTCCGAGATCTCCATGGCGTAGATCTTCAGCCCCCGGGAGCTTTTGCCAATATTGTAGATGCGGGTGATGCTGGGGCATTCCTCGTTCACAACCTTCATGAGCTGCAGGGAGAAGGAGCATCTCTAAAGCTGCCCCCAGGTAGGCCAAACCTGCCCCCCATTTTACCCAGCCAGGGGCTGCTAAGGGAGGGGCAGCAAATGGAAAATGGCACCAAGCAAAGAGAGAGCCGAGTGTGCAAGGGGAAGGTGTCTGCACTGCCCAGCTGGGCTAAGCAATGATTCCAGACATGCTGGGGAGTCATTATGAAGGGAGGGGAGCTGCTTTTAAAATCTCTCCTTCCCAAGAAGGAGCAAGTGCAATGAAGGGAACTGCTGGGTTTTTGCCTAATGGGGCCTGGAGACTGGAGAGAGACTGCAGGCAACGGGGAGCAGAGCCCCCTGTCCCCACTGTCTGTTAGCTCAATGGTGCAAACCTTTGTCTGGGGAGTGAACTAGGGGGCCGCTATGCTGTGCAGAGGCAGGACAGAGAGCCAAGCCCTACTGGACCTGGGGAAAGCAACAGGACACACCTGCCGTGGCCAAGATCAGTGGGATCCTCTTGAGCTTCATCTCTAATGGCAGCAGCAGCCACTGCTACTAGAAATACTGGGGGACAGTGTCCCTGCCCTCCTTTCTCCCTCCAGCTTAGGGGAGTTGCTACACAGCCAAAAGGCCTCAGGAAGCAGCTCACTGAGGAGGGACGGCCCAGTGTCTGCCTCCTCTAGCCCCTCACCCACCTGCCTCATGTCCTTGTAGTTGTGGTGGCGGAAGTCCAGGTTGTCCATGGAGGTCACCTCGTTCTGCAGGCTGTAATAGCTACTGATCGCTGCAAAGAGGGGAAGCAAAGAGTTGCTGAAATGCCCTACTTAGCCCTCCCTGTGGAGAGCTCAGTGTTCCTGGTGAGGAGGAGAACTGGTGGAGAAGGAATGTGGGCGGGGGCAGAGTTAAGGCTGGTGCAGGGGTACCCAAGGGCCACTTTGAAAATGAGTACAAGTTCCATGGGCTAGATAGGAGGGGTGTGAAGGCATGTTTAAAAGGGGTGCTCAGAATGGGAGAAGAAAGGGGAGGGTCCAGATCATGGCTCCCTCCATCCACGGTCCTTGAGAGCATGGCCTCATCTCCACTTCCTTCTCCTGGGCTCGCTCTTTCAGTGCTAGAGGGTAGGGGTTGGATCTGAGGCCCAGAGCTAGGGACCAAATAAAAAATAGCCGTGGCCAGATTTAGCTCATGAGCTGGAGGTTCCCCATCCCTGCCAGCCAGGGTCTTTAGTGCTGTCTCTCCATCAGCCTGATCATGGTGCCAGGATCAGCACTGACACTACCAGAACTCCTGCTGGGAAGCTAGCTAACCCTGGTGGTATCTGTTCAGCAGCACAGCAGGGCAGGGAGCCCGGAGGCGACAGAGGCCTCTGCTGATTATTAGCCCCTACACGCATAAGCTCAGTCCATGCTTCCTGCCAAAGAGGTGCCAACAAGGGCAGCACCTGGAGCTGGGAGTAAGCCAAAGCAGCACAGACTGGACTGGAGCCTCTGCTCTCAGGTTACAGCAGCCTGAGGAGTTTCCAGAGTGCCCTAGGCTTAGCATCACTCACAGTCTCTTGGAGGCCATACAGGAACAGGCAGGTTCCTCTGCAGCAACCCCAGCTTTGCTTCATCCCAGCCTGGCTGTCCTGTCCAGCCCCATGCTGCCTCCAGCCTGTGTCCCCAGGAACCCAGTCACTTACTGGAGAGGGGGCAGCCCAGCACCTCCAGCCTCATGCAGAGGCTCCCGTTCCAGGTCAGGGGATACACCCGGATGAAGCGAGCGACGATGGGTTCTGGGAACTCCGTCACCACGGGTGTGTCCTTGTCCACATTGCCATAGAAGAGCTGGAAGAGACAGCACGTCACCAACACAGCAGCAGGCGCTCAGCTCCCAGATTCTGTGTGTAGACCCCCATACCCCAGCAGGGCTGAGGTGAGGCCTGGCTGGAGAGGGTGTCGCAGACCATGGCAAAAGCCCCAGCCGAGCCCCACAGGGAAAGGCAGGGAGATAAGGGAAGGACCAGAGGGCAGGCGGGAATGGGAGCTAAGATGGGCTGGCTGTGTGTCCAGACAAGGAGGACCACCTGTCCCAGCAGGTGGTCAGAGGGGGCTCACCTAGGGCAGCAGAGCACGTACCATCTCCTCGTACCCGTTGGTGTACATCACCCACTGCTGGCTGTCGTTGCTGAAGCTCACGTGGAAGGTGGTGACAAAATCGTCGCTACGGGAGACAAGAGAACAAGATGAAGTTGGGGGGCAGGGGATTGGCTGGCTCCTAGCTCTTGACAGGGGGCATCTAAATCCCTGGTAGGGGGAAGTACAGGGATTTCGGGAGGGGGGAATGGGGGACAGAACCTGGCCCATCACTTTCTCACGATTTAGGCAGACAGCATGTTGCTGTGTGAACCAAGAACAGTATCAGCCCTGGGAACATGCAGTGCTGCCGATTCTCCTTGCAGACATTCTGCCTCCCACACCCGTAACTTCTATGAAGGCTGATTCTGAAACCCAGGCCTCTTGGGTGGGTTGTTGGCAGTGAGGATTAAACTGGGGAATGTCTCACTCCAACTACACAACCATCTACTGAGCTACAAGACCTGGCTCTCTAAACTCCATGGAGTAGCAGGCTCATGAACTTATGGTGTGGCATAGCACCCCTCCTCCCACTCGATTAGAGGGGGCAGCATACTGCACCCTCTGTACTCCAATTCCCCTCCTGTTGGCCCTGTCCCCTTGGATCAGCCTGTACATACTGAATGAGGGAGTCCCGGCCCTGCATGATGACCCCAGTAAACTTGGTGTTTCTCCTGGTGTCCACTTCGATCCAGTGCCTGCGACCATCGTCCTCTGCGCACCAAGCGCCATCAAAGAAATCGTCCTCATTCGTCCCTGCCTGAGGGAGGAAACAAGAAGGAAGAAGCAGATGCCTTGAAATCAAAGACCAATGGGAAGGAATGGCAGTCCCAGGGCTGAGCATAGCCACAGGACTCTGCCAGACTGGGAGGGGGAAGGATGCCCTTACCTGCATGTTGAGACGCCCACGTTGGGCTCCCAGGCCATGCCGCAGCATGGAGGAGGCTAGGATCTGGTCATCCTCAATCCGGTGGGACTCCAGCCCAATGGGGGGGCATTCTGTCAGGCAGAGAAGGCAGAGAACCCCCATTACCAGGAGCTGCAGATGGGAAGGATTAGGGCCTCAGGGAGAGGACCACAGAGTTGGTCATTCTTCTAGCTACAGGCTGGGGCAGGTCACTGCCCATCTCCGCTAAGCCTGTAGTGTATGGGGCGAGGAGGGAGCTTGGTGGGGGCTATGTTTTTAGGAGATTTATCCAAGGGCCAAACACTGCTGGAATAGCATGCTGGGAAACTGATTTGCATTCAAAAATCTGCATCATCTAGTTAATTGGCATAATTTTGTCTGCCTGCAGAACATGGATTTTCTGGGTTTTGTGACTGTAGAATGGGGAGGGGGGTCTCAAATGCATGGGGCTCTCCCTGGCTATAGCTAACCACAAGCTGGTGAGCTTGATCTAGTCATTGCTGGAGGAGGTTCAGTGGCCCATGCTAGACAGAAGGTCAGATCAGGGCATCCTTACACAAAAGGGTGGGTCAAGCACAGAGCTCTCGCACACCTGTCCCATAGCCCGACCTGCCAGCCAGCTGGACTGAGTCCTGGAATGCCGGCCTAGGACATATTGACCCAAAAAGGAGCACAGCACATCGCGGCTGGAGCCTGCCCTTCCCAAGTCATTGGCTGATTGGAAGTTGGTCCTTGCTACTCTTACACCTTGCTACTTGGAGGCTTGTCGAGTAGCCTCTTGTAGCAGTTTAGAAGTAGCTGTTTGCTACTCGGCATGCAACCCTTTGCCAAGTAACAGCAGCCATGCACAAATGTCAACAATGAGGCAAGGGCCAACGGATACCTGGCCACCTCTCTTTTTCAACTGACCCAGACCCGGCTGTCTCGTTGCTGTCCCAGCGTCTGGAGGCCATGGCGGAATGGATGTGGCAGAGCAGACTGAAGCTCAACCCCGATAAGACACAGGTAATGTTGGCGGGAAGAGCGAGGGAGGTGTCGGCCCCCCTGGTTGGGGGGGTTCGCCCTCCTATAGCTCAGCAGGTTCGGAGTCGGGGTGATATTGGACTCAGATCTCCGCCTGAATCGACAGGTGGAGGTGGTGGCGAAAGCCGCCTTCCGCCAGTTGTATCTGGTGCGGAGGCTGCGTCCGTACGTCTCCGGGCCGGACCTGGCCGCCCTCATCCATGCCTTTGTCACCTCGAGGCTGGATTACTGCAATGCGCTCTACGTGGGGCTGCCCTTGTTCCTGGTTCGGAGGCTGCAGCTAGTGCAGAATGCGGCGGCCTAGCTCCTTTCGGGGACGGGCCGTCGGGAGCCCATAATACCAGTGCTCCGGACTCTGTACTGGTTGCCAATAGCATGCAGAGCCAGGTTCAGGGTACTGGTATTAATCTATAAGGCCCTTCATGGTCTGGGCCCCTCATACCTCAGGGACCACCTTGCCCTCCGCGCCCCAGAGCGGCTCCTTCGATCTGCCAGGGGTGCCTTCTTGGAGGTCCCCTGCGTTAAGCAGGGGGCCACATTGGAGAGGGCATTCTCGGTGGCCGGGCCACATCTTTGGAACTCCCTTCTGGAGGAAGCTCACCTGGCCCCTAGCCTGTTGATATTCCGGCGGGCTTGTAAAACCTGGCTGTTCGCCCAGGCCTTTGGGGAGGGTGGGTTTGGGTTTTTAACTCCACCCTACCCTCATTTTTATTTTTGATTTATTTGTCCTAACCCTGTTTTTAAATTGTGTGTTGTTTTTAAAATAAATGTTTTATTTAATTGTTTTTATTGGTTTGTACGTCGCCCCGAGATGCCGTAGGCATATGGGGCGACTAAGAAATGCTTAAAATAAAATAAATAAAATAAATAAATGAATACCTGACCCATGTTATGTGGATCACCCTCCTAGATGAACTCATTAGACTCTGACCCTACACATCTCTGAATTCACTCACTTGTCTTCTCCTCTGGGGTCCACTCATCTTCGTCTGTCTCCCATTTTTTCCCTCCTGTTTTCTTTGGCTTTCCTGCACATGGGGATGAGAGAAGAAGAAAAGGGTTAGGAGGGGGAACATCTGGGGCTGAGTCTCTGCACCCCATCTGGCAATGGAATAGAAGAGAAACATGTTAGAGAACGCTCCCTGCCCGGCCATCCTCTGTCAGGAGAGATGTTCATTAAGGGGGGCAGCACCTCAGCAGCTGGGAAGGGGTGGGGCAGAAGGAAAAGGGAGTTGCCTGTCTGGGCTCACATTTGAGAGTTTCCGGAGTAGAAGAATGTGTACCCAGCAGGCTGCCTGCTACACCCACTCTCCTCCCACACTACAGCAGTGCGCTGATCCACATGCTCGGAGAGGGGGACCAGTGCAGCCTCCTCGCACCCTCCCGTGTGGAGCCGAGCCCTGTCTACCTGGCATTTAAATGGGGCCATCCTCCCAGCATCTGGGTTCCCCCTTGTTCCTCAGCAGCCCCCTCTGCAGGGGATTCTGGGCATTAGCCCTGTTCCTTAGCAGCCCCCTTTCCAGGGGATTCTGGGCATTAGCCCTGTTCCTTGGCAGCCCCCTTTCCAGGGGATTCTGGGCATTAGCCCTGTTCCTTGGCAGCCCCCTTTCCAGGGGATTCTGGGCATTAGCCCTGTTCCTTGGCAGCCCCCTTTCCAGGGGATTCTGGGCATTAGCCCCATTCCAGATCAGCCCCCTCTGCAGGGGTTTCTGGATACATACCCCCCCCTTCCAGAGCAACTCTGCAGTAGATTCTGGGTATAAACCCTGTTCCAGAGTAGCCCCCTCTGCAGGGGACTCTGGGTAGAGCCTCAGCCTGAAATTAGGGCAGGAGCTTTGCACACACCTTTCCGCTCCTTGGTCTTTTCCTCTGTCCACTTGTCTTCATCGGTGTCGACATTCTCCTCCTCCTTGCTGCTGCCACCCCCTTTCTTGGGCTTCCCTGGATCTAGGCGCGAGTAGGACAGAATTAAAATGGGACACCCCAGGCCACAACAAGGAGCCAGCCTTGACCTTTCCATTGGATTCAGAGCAGCTGGGTATCTATTGCTGTGAGGCTCACAACAGAGTGCTGCTGTTTTACGCACCCCAGAGAGGAAGCCTCTGCCAGCTACCCAATGGGGAAGAAAAGCTGCTGGGGCTCAAGGCTCCCTCATTGCCTTTTGCTATGGGGAGCTATTCAATAGTGCTAGGAACTCACTCTGCCCATTGGCAGCACTGGGGTAGTCTGTGAGCAGAGAGATCAACATGCAGCCTTGGTGTGTTTGGAGCATACATGACGTGGGCCCCGTTTACACAAGGATGTCTGTGCCCATGTGTGTGTCATGGCAGCTAGTGGGGCTGCGAGCCTCCCAGTGGCTGTATGGGGCAACACTCTGGGAGTGCAAATGCAGGAATTATGCCTGGGGAGGTGGGGTGAACAGGGAAAGGAAACCACCAACATTCGAGTGGCCTCTTGGACAGAGTCCCCCCACATGACAATTCCTCCCACTGCCCCATGGGTCCAGCCCTGTCCCTCTAAGAGGGTTACTCTCTGCTCACTTGGCTTCAGCTTCTCTTCGTCAGTCTCCATCTCGTCTTCATCCTCTTTTTTGCTTTTTTTGGACTTTTGCTGGTGTACAACATAGTCTGCTGTGGGGTAGAAAACCATGATTGAGGGGACTCTCACCCCCATGCCCTGTCCAGGAATGTGACGTGCCCAATAAGGGGCCTGCCCTGCTGAGAGCACCCAATGGCTCCACCCAGGGCATGCAGTGTGGGATCTGTGTGAGCTGCGATCTGCTCTGGAGCAAGTGCCCCTTGCTGTGCCCAAGCCTGGCAGTGCAGCCTGCAATAGGCCTGATCCCAACTGGTGGGGCAGGAAGCTGGATCTGGGGCAGAAGCACCACTACCGCAGGAGACGCTTCCACTGCTTAAGCATGAGGGAGAAACACGATGTAGGGCGGAGACAGGGAGTTTAGGGGGCAAACGAAACAGGAACAGAGAAAGCGGCCGTCCCATTCTTCCCTCTCAGCAGGAGGCGCTGGTGGCTACTCACCGTCATCATAATCAGGCAGCTCCAGCCCCTCCTCATAATCTCGCGCAGATGGTGGGGTGGGCGGCTCCACAGGCCTCTCTACAGAACAAAGGGAGAAAGCCAGAGAACTTGAAGAGCATGGCATGTCAGTCATGGGCCCTTTGGCAGGGGCTCAGCCCAAGCTGGGAACAAGACAGGCTGGGAGCTCCAGGGTCTGTCTGGGCCCAGAATACGCCTTTTATATCCACTACAGTTCATACCCAGCCCATCACCACTCCATGCTGGATCTGCTTCCTATAGCCGCTTCCCTGGCTCCACGCTGTAGCCCATGAGTAGGGCCATCTCCTCCCAAGCACCAGCAAAAAGGCCCTCTGCTCATTTTCAAGCAAAAGGCTGCGTGATCTGCTCTACTGCAAGGCAACTGTGCCACTGCGGCCAATTGCTCCGCAGCAAATAACTCGGTCTGTGAGGTTGTTCCAAAATCGGAGAATAGCCCCACTCCGCCCACGGGCCCAGGAGTTATTGCTACTCCATAACAGTGGAGTTCACACAATCCACTGCTCAAAGGTGGGCCAAGTGTCCTCTGCCAGTGTTTAAGAGAATAGAGAGGGAAGGAGAGTGGAGGATGGATGGTGGGGACTCAGGGCAATCAGTTTGCTCAGGTATCTTCTGCATCCCCTTCCCCATCTCTGTGAATGTTTCTCTGGGCAGGGGCAGGAGCAGGTGAGAGGGTCTGTAAAGGTCTCTGGCATTAGTACAGACAGAACTGGACTTTGGCTTTGAGGGGGACCTAGTGGGGTAGGAAAGGCCCATATGCTCCTGTTCAGGTCACACACTTGACAAGGTGCCATGTGCCAGGGTGAGGTTTTCACTACACGCTGGTGTGTTGGTGTGTGGTCTCCGGTGCCCAGGAAGCAGCATGAATGACTCTAACGAGCAGGGTGGGGAGGCATTTCCTGGGCCCATTGCAGAAAGAGGACTCGAGTCACTGAGCCTCTTGCTGCCTTAGTAGTTCAGGATGTTTGCTTACTCCCTCCCTGACTCCATCCTTCCTCCTTCCCTTGTATCCCCACCCCCTTTTTCCTCTCCATCTCCCCCCACATTCTGCCAGCCTGGCAAAGCTCAGAGCATGAACAGGAGGAAGCAAGCTGCATACTTGGCTTCTCCTCTGTCTCCAGCCTGGGTCTCTCAGGTTTCTTCTTGCTTGGAGGTTTCCTTGGTTTCTGTTGGCGTCTGATGTATTCAACTGGTGGGGGGAAGGGGGGGAGAAACATAATTTTGTCAGTTGTGGAGCCCTATGGGAAGGGGCAGCCATGGGAGGAACCCTTCTACTGGGCTAGCTGGGCATTCCCCTTGGTGTGTCTGTATGCAAGGGGAGTGCTGTGCCTAGCAAAGATCCAACGGGAAACAGAGGTGGGGACTAAGGGCTAGGATCAGCTTTAAAAGAAACAGGTAGAGGAGCAGAAAGGAGGGTTGGGTGAGAGCCTGTAGCCTTGGGTCCTGAGCTGGCCAATAAAGCTGCAGCCTCTCTCCCGGTTACATCCCAGCTCCCTTGATGCTAGAGGGCAACGGCTGCTCTGCTCTGCTCTGCTCAGTAACACGCAGCCAGCAAGTGGAGGCAGTAGGACGCGAGGCCCAACAGGCTGGATTTTTCAAGCTGGAACAGTGTTGCAGGAAGTGTCCTCTTTACCACCAGTGCAGTCAGCATGGCCCCCATACGCCAGGGCCATGGAAGGCGACCACCCAGCAGAGCAGGAGAGCCTACGTTGGAAGCCAGGTGTGGGGCTCCTTTTGTTTGCTTTGGCTAAATCCCACCCATCAGCCAAATTGTTCCTATCGGAAAGTGCTGGGCATTTTCCATTCGCATAGGCCAAGGGAACCATAGCCTGGGTGGGGGGAAGGGGGGTCTGGGCTGCTGAGCCATTTCCTCCCCCGGATTCTTGCACTGGTGCCAACCCCATCCAAGAGAGAGCAAGGCAGAAAAAGCAGGCAAGCCTCCTGCTCCCCAGCACAAGGAGAGGATGAGTGAGATTGCTGCTCTCACTCCCAGCCAAAGAGATTGTGTGGCAAAGGAATGGGCAGGGGAAAGAGGGGGATGAAAGAGACCACTCAGTGAGGCAGAAAGCCTAGACCATGGCCTGCCCCACAACTCCTGGGAGTCCCAAGAGCTGGGCAGTCCCTGTGTACCCTGAGTGGCATCTGAACAAGCCACTCATCAACCCCAAAGCAAAGCCTATGCCATGGAACCAGGGAGTGATCCTGGGGGGCGGAGTGGGGCAAGCTGCATAGAGGGCACTCCCTGCCTCAAGAGGAGCATGGAAGACATCAGGCATCATCTCACTGGAAAGAGTGTGGGGTGGGGAGCAGCTTCTCCTCTGGGTGCACTGACGCCACTGCCTTTCCACTCACCCCTGCTCCCCAGGGTGACAGACAGGGACATTGCTATTGGGGGAGGAGAGGCAATGAGAAATCATGGGAGTGGGGGCAGGGCAGCACCGTACAGTCCTCGTAGTCCTCGCGTTCGATCTGGTCGTTGTAATCCAGTGTGGGTGGCTCAGGCTGAGGCGGGGGCTCTAGAGAGGGAAAAAAACCACTGTCACTTCCTGGTTATGGGGACCAGCCTGGACCTGGCACTCTGGATGTGGCCTGCTGCTTGGGCCGTGTGTGGGAGATGAAGCAGTGGATGAACTGCTTCAAACAGACGCCCTTGGCCTCCCCCCAAGTACACTGCACTGGCACCGAGAGACTCGTGGGGGGAAGCACTGGGACTCAGAGGCTCTTAAGGGGGGGTGCCCTGGGACTAAGGGGCTCCTGGTGGGGAGGAAGGAGTGTGGGGAGGTGGAGCCAGGACTAAGAAACACTGGGGTCACGGGAGAGAATAAAATTGGGACCGAGGAGCTCTAAAAGGTAGAAGGATTCTGAGGTTGGGGGCAGCGTGGAAGGGCAAATGCTCACCTGGATGGATCTCACGGCTCCAGTCCTCTCTCCTGGGCTCATACGGGTCAGTCGGAGGCTCATAGGTCTCTGCTGGGATAAAGGTAGGCATAAGGGCTCTCCATACAGGGAGTCTGTACATGCCTCTGCCCTGCCTGTGCCAACCCCATCCTGTCTCCACCTCACCCATGCTGCCCTCACTTCTCTGCTCCCCCACTCACACTATGTCCAGGCACCTCCCTTGTCCCTCTTCCTCCCCTGCCCGCATGATGCAGCTGCCAGCCAGCTGTGCACAATGGTCCCTCCTGAGCTTTGTGCCCTGTTCTGTGCTGCTCTATTGCACACAGAGCACCAGGGGCACTGGCTTTGTGTGTGTGTAATCTCCACCCCAATTGCTCTTACTGTGGTGCCCATATGGATCCTCTTCCTCATCCCATCGTGGCTCTGCCGACTCTCCAGGGAATTCAGCTGTAAAACAAAGAGCTGGAGATCAGAGGGGAGCAAAACCCATAGGGGGAAAGTGTAAGGGAACAGGGCTGCCCAGCATTGGAGGAAGTAGGAGAACTGGTTGAATGGGAGGGGATGGACAGTCCCACTTAGCCTGTGGGGTCAGCAGAAAGTGAAGGGCATCCTCTGCATGGGGCAACACCACAAGCAAGATGGGACATGCTGTGGAGTAAGAGTCAGGCTTGGGGGTGGGGGAGCACTCAGTCCCTGAAGAGACACTTCTAGCTCCCTTGGCATGCTGGACCAGGCAAATGGGATCAGTATTCAGAGAGGGGTGGACAGTAAGTAGGGACAGCAAGGGACTGTCTGTGCCTCCAGGGAAAGCTGCCTCTGCCACATGTCCCAGACTAGGAGCCTGGAAGGAAGTTTTTTCCCCAGCTGGATCAAGATGTCCAGGCAGCAGCAGGTGCCTTGGCAAAGAGGCTGCATCCTTTCCTTCCAGATGGGGACTTGGCCAGAGATGCAGCCTTGCCGTGCCAGGGCCTGGGTACCATGGAGAGGATGTGGAAGAAAGCACAAAGGTAGATGCCACCTTTTAAGGGCTTCAGGCATAACCCAGGCCAGAATGTTTGAGTGCAGAACCAATACATGGAGTTTCATGTGTTGGTTTTGCTCTACAAAGATAGATGTGGTTGGGGGCTGCATGTGTCTCAGAGGCTACTGGAGTTGGGGGAGGTGGCTGCTAGCTGGACCCTCCTCTCACACACTCAGGCAGATGGCAGCTATGGAGACTCCAGGACTCCTGCTTTGGCAGGCTCCCCAGGGGGAGTGTCAGGGAATGGGAAAAGGTGGCTGAAGAGCAGAGGGTGGGTGAGAATCCTTGTGGGCCCAGAGGTGTTTGTTGCATGCATGTGATTGCTTTTGGAAGAGGTTAGCAATGGGCACCTACGTTGCTCCCGTTCTTCGTTTACCCGAGACCTCTCCTCTTCCTCCTTGTAGGGTGAGTGGAATTGGGGAGACTTAGGCACCCCATACTCCTCTTCTCTAGCTGGGGGTGGAATCAGGGGCCTCTCCGGAAGCTGGTACCTCTCGTCCTTCTCATAGGGCTGGGTAGGAGGAGGCCTCTCAGACTTCTTCCCTCCCGATGGCTTCTTGCTGGGTTTGGAAGGTTTCTCCTTGGGTTTCTTCGTAGCCTTTGGGCGCTTCTCCTTGGGCTTCTTGGTGGGCTTAGGGGGCCTCTCAGTGGATCTAGGAGTCTTCTCCTTGTCTTTTTTGGAGCCTTTGGGGGGCCTCTCTTTAGGCTTCTTGGTAGCTTTTGGGGGCTTCTCCTTTTTCCCTTTCTTAGGTTTCTCCTTCACCTTTCCTGGTGTTCCTATGTGAAAGGAAATGAAGTCAGCCCTTGGCAGGACCCCAACCAGCCCCTGGGCTCACTGGGCCCCTTGCCCCCACCTTAGTCATGCACTAGGCTTCTCCTCGGCTTCTCCTCACCAAACCTGTGAGGGGTCACTTGCCCATACCTCCCTGTGTCTCTGTGAATCAATGTCATTCAAAATTTGAACTAAATGGACCTTTCTATGATGCTTACTTCAACAAGCCCATCTGAGAGACATATAGTTTACTGCCCTTTGGCAAGACATTAATAATCCCTACCTTGTATCTTTAACACTTAAAGGATGCTTAGGACCCAGCAAAGTCAAAGCAAGGATGAGAATTTCAAAATGGCACTGCAAGTCCAAACCCCTCCTTTATAACCTTAAATATAGACTAGTGCCACCTCAGCCTGGGTCAGAGGGCTGCAATGAACAGCAAGGGAGAAAGCATTTCAGAGGTCCTGTCGCTACTGCTCTGGAGAATATGCATGAGCAAACAATTATAATTATCAGGACTGGAACCCAATGGGCCAAAGGCGGCACAGAAAAAGGCCAAATCCCCAGCCAGCAGATCCCCCTAGTCCTATCTGGTACAGTGCTGCCTGCTTGAGTGCTAGCAATATTTGGTGTTTCTGTTAAAGTCCTGGCTCCTGAAATCATGGGAATCTCAGCTTTCCTTTTAGAAAATGTCTCTTGCTCTCACAACTGCACAGAAAAACTTGGAAACACAACTGCAGTGCAGCAGGACCCCAAAGACTCAGTATCCTGAAAGCTAATTCAAAGAGCACACATTTCTGGGTTATTTTTATTGAAGCCAACCTCATGAATGCTGAGCATGCGGGATTAATAATGCTGCTGTTAATTAGTCATTTATTTGACGAGTTTGGCTTTTGCATGCTTCCAAATGGCCTGCAGATGAACCACAATGTCACCCATTAAAATTATCCATCAAACCGTTTCCACGATTCCGTCTTGTATTCGCCAGCAGTGTTCCTAGAAGGCCTGCTGTTCTGATTGGCTAATGAGGTTGTGAGGTAACATGTCAGCTCCCTGACTGGAAATTGGGAATGGGCCTCGGATTTTACTGGACGCTTCCTCGTCTCAGGAAGGTCGCTGCCTGTGATCACGGGTGCAAGCGAAAAAGGAGTGCTCATTACAGGAAATTGATTGGCAGGAAATGTCCCACAGAGTTAGCCCAGCTCCAGTCCCACGGATCTGATCTTGATAGCCACAGTGGACCCCAGGGAAGCAGTCAGTACTGCAGGGCACTGAAGGATTCAGGACAAGGCCTGCTTGGGGTGCCCAAGTTCACCAACAAGCAAGATGAGGCAGGGAAAGTGGGGAAAGGTGGAAGTCTGAATATGAGGGTCCCCTCTGGTTTCAAGGTCTATAATCCTGTTGCTTAAATAAACCTGTGCAGTCACATCTGTTAGAGTCTTGTGTGGCCCTCCTGTGCTGGCATCTGTGGGCTGTGGGGATACAGGAATCTGGGGCCTACAGCATTCTGACCCACGCTCTCACAGTAAGGCGGTGCTGAATGCTCCCCTCAGTGTCTCTGCCCCCACACTGGGAGCCCATGATGAGCACCCGCCACAGATAAAGGCATTGTCCTGTGACTCAGAGGCCCTGTCTCCAAGAAGATGCTAGTGAGTAAGGGCCTTTGCTGCCTCACAGCCCCACATGCAACCACAGTCTCATTCCAAAGCTCTGAGCAGCAGCATTCTCATGGCCGGCTGGGACTGGCAGTGTGTGCACCCTCTCCACAGCATGCTGCAAACTCCTGACCACAGCCAACACTTATGCCTGGAACATGTCTCTGCTCCCTCACCCGTAGCCTTAGGCAGGGGGAGCAGGGAGATGGTGGCTGGGACCAGTCAAGTTTCCCTGCTGCCTTGCACCGCCCTCCATAAGGAATGGCAGAACATGCCTCTGCTAGAGGCAGGAAGCCCAGCCTTCCTCCTCCTTTCCTTCTCTTTGTGGTCTTGCTGTCTCCTTCACCCACACTGGGGCCCTCACAGCGCAGCAAGGCCACAGTGAGTGGGAGGAGCAAGCACTGAACACAGAAAGAGAGGAACTGGTCAAGACACACAAGTAGGGCAGTAGAACTAGCTGGGATCTTCTGTTGCTCCTTCATTGGAGTCCAGAGGTCCCAGTGGTCCCCAAACCCTCCCCATGTCCTAAGAAGCACATTAGAGCTAAACACTAGTGCTGTCAGGATCAGGGGATTAGAAAGGATGAAGCTCCCCAGGTCTTTTCCCCTCACACGCTGTCCCTTTGGTACACAAATGGCAGAGCTGTACGCCTGGCACTCATGCCATTCCTCTCACGTTGACCTCTGCGTTCAAGGAGCCACCATGCTGACAGGAAACTGCCTGGAGGAAGTTGGAGACAGGGCCACTGTGGTTTTGGCTCCCAGAAGGGCATGAGAGGTAGGTTTGGTGATGAAGATGGGATACGTCTCTTCTTCAGGCAAAGTGTTCGCTCACCCAAACTGTGCACCCACCAAAAACTGCAGGGTACCATCCTCACCTCTGCCAATTCACCTAACAGCACATCTGCTGGTGGCTTCTGATGAAATATATTCAAATTAAGTTCATAATAAAATACTTGTATTATAAATAAATATTATACCGTAGGACAGGCCTTGAAACATTTTGTCAACTCCAGCAAATAGGCAGCAGAGAACTGTTCTGTGCTATCTGCCAGGGTGTCAAACAATCTCCTCCCTCATAAAGCTGTGCCGCTCACAAGCCCTTTCTCCTAGAAATTCATGCTGTCCCAGTATAGCCGATATGAGAACGCAGGGAGCCAGAGAGAATGCAGAGAGCCAGCCAGAGCCCAGACTGAGCTCCGGCAGCCAAGCCACAAAGCAAGGAAATCTCGCTGTGGAGGGCTATGCCAGGAAGTAAGCCACATTCGGACGGATTCAGTATAGAAATGTTAATGGGACAGAGAAGAGCAACAGGGCAGCCTCCTTTCAAAGCAGGAGGAGCTGAGCCATTTCCCCCATTCCCTATAGTCCTGGTTTTCTCACCCCACACAACTCTGTTGATGCCTTGTTCAGTCTCAGCATGCAGTCCCCCCACCGCTGTTCCAATCCTGGAATCGTCATTGACCCAGAGCTCTACCCATACCCCTCAATTCCTCCCCTGCCTCCCTGCTCTTCCAACCATGGGCTCTGGGACGATGATTTATGTAATATGACAAGCTTCATATCAAAACTGCAATGTTAACACTTATAAGATGTAACCTTAAATTAGGGAGAGAATCAATTTTAAAGGCAGACAGAATCCAATTAAGCCAAGCCACAGGGTAAAGGACTTGCTAATGGCTGGCTAGGGTTGCCACCTGTACAAATTTTTAAAGAACACATATGAAAAATACATGTTGCAGGCCCTGCATTAGCACCTAAGGTACCAATACAGGCCCTGCAACATGTATTTTTCATAAGTGTTCCTTAAAAAATTGCACAGGTGGCAACCCTATCCCAGGCTAGCAGGGCTGAAGAAAGAATGAAAGTTAATCAGCTTGGTATGTGAAGGAACCCTGGTGAAAGGTGCTACCTGCCTGTTGACAGGCTGTTCTCCTCAGCTCACAGAAACCAGACTTGAATTAACATGGGCTGAGACAAGAAAGAAAAAGCTTTATAAGACACCTCCCCGCCCCCAGGATGGATTAGTTCCACTCTGGACTATCTAAGCAGAAAAGGGTCCAACTCCATTTGAGGGAGATGAGATGGACTTTGAACAGAACAGAACTGGGTACGATTGAGTTAGGAAACACTCAAGTGAGTTTAGAATTTGTGTTTTTTTAGAATGATTGGGACCAGCCCCCATTACAGCTTTCCACACACGACTCTGCTCATGGCTTTTCATCAAGGCATGGGTTGACAGGAAACCATGAGAGAGAGAGGGTCCCAGCTTTAGGGCCTGTGTTGTATGCACATTTTTAAGGAACACTTATGAAAAATACATGTTGCTGGCCCTGCATTGGCACCTAAAATTTGCACAGGTGGCAACCCTAGTTGAGACATTAGGTGACACTGAGGCTCGGCTGCAGCATGGCTGACAGAATGGAGAATGTGCCTCCCCTCCCCCCCCCAAACCACCAAGGTACAGTGCCTGCTGCTAGGCTGACATGGGGGGGAATCAGAAAAGGGTTTGCCCTCTCTTGCAAGCCCCAGATGTACCAAGATAATGAATGCAGGAAATCAAGCCCTTGGCTCTGAACTGCCTGACAGCTGTCATATATCTACTATCCGCAACACAGGGCTTCTCTGCATGAAGGATACAGGCTAATCTTTAGCCCACGTTAGCTAATGAGTTAAAAGCATAGCACAGACAGACCAACTTGATCACAAGCTCAAGGCAGCTCCAGTCTCTAGAGATAAAAAACAACAACACCGTTTCCCCTTACAGAGACCTGTTGTTTTTTTAAAAATGAAAAAACAAGCCTCCATGAGCCTCAAACCAGGGCCCCGCCTACCCCCTGCTGGGAGACCCTGGTAATACAGATTAGTTCCCTTGCCTACTAATGGCCAAATACATGCATGGGATCAGGTCCACAAACTTTTTATTAGCAGAAGCTCACACTGCTAATCCACCTGGTGAGGCAAGGGCCTGGACCCTTCTCCCACTGGGTCCCCTGCAGAATTGCCACCTTCAAATGTTCCAGAATCACGAGACTAGCTTTAAAATCATGAGATTTAAAGAATACATTTTGTGGGTTTATTTGCCACGGGGGGGAGGGGGGGAGTAACATTTTCAAGGTTTTTTTGTTTTGTTTTTTAATCTGCAACTAACTGGGATCGAAACGAGTTTTAAAAAAACTAAACGGAGATGCTCCAGAAACGGAGATGCTTCAGTAATAGGGAGACTCCAAGAGCTGGGGCTTTATGAACACACCCCTTCTGCCTGGCAAGATTAATTAAGATCTGGCAACGCTTCAGACTGTTTCTAGAGATCAGATGGCGCCTAGATCTCGCAGGCTCGAGGCCCCAAACCATACCCCCGGATTTCGACCGTGTGTGTATTGGGGGGAGGTTTGTTCTAGTTCTCCTAGGACTTACCTTCTTCCACCTCCGCGGGGACTTTCCCACCAGGTCCCAGGCTCTCGTGGGTTTCAGGGGGATCCCCGCCTCCCGGCACCTTCTCAGTGACCTCCCCCTCTGCATCTTCCTCGGGGGTCAACTTCTGCAGGAAGCCTTGCAAAAACTCCTCGATCTCATCATCGGTCAGCACGGTCTGAGCCTGCACCAGGCTGGGGCTGGGGCACAGCAATCCCAACAGCAGGCAGAGCAGCGGCAGGAGGCAGCAGACTCCCGGACCCCCAAGCCCCATTTCGGATGTACGCCCCCTCGGGGATGGGGGATAAATCCACCGATGGAGAGGGCAGGCTGGGTGGCAGAACCGGTGGCTCGGCCGGAGCTGCTGGGATCCTGCAGGTGGGCGGAGGAGGAGCAGACGGGGGCGAGGCTATTTTTAGCCGCTCTGGAAATGGGAAGGGGGAACGGTGGCAGCAGGGGTAGGTGGCTCGGGCTCGCCTTCAGCAGCTCGGGCTGGGCTGAGACTCTAGAGGCAGTTCCCTGGGAGCTTGCAGGCTCCGTGTAGGGCACAGCACCCCCTTACCCCCCACCAGATGCTGCTGAGCAGAGCAGCCCCGGGGCTGCCGGAGTGGGAGGTGGAGCAGGCAGCGGAATGTGCTGTCAATGTGGGGATTGGGAAATGGGAGCCGATTCCAAAGAATGCGGCGCAGGCAGCGCGCTTAATTCAGACCAGGAGACTGTGGTCTGGTCGGCTTTGAAGTCAGAGGCAGCAGGCGAGGAGCTAGGAGCCGGGGAGCCCGGCGGAGGCTGTCCTGGGCCTGGCAGCCAGCGATCCCACCACTGCCCTGTTAGCACCCAAGTCCTGCTCCAGGGGGTCTCAGCTAGCCAGATCTCTTCCTCCCTTCCAGCCCCCGGGGCTGGCTGGCTGGCTTGGCGTGCGTGCTGATCCTGTA
This sequence comes from Sphenodon punctatus, assembly GCA_003113815.1. NCBI lineage: Eukaryota > Metazoa > Chordata > Lepidosauria > Sphenodontia > Sphenodontidae > Sphenodon > Sphenodon punctatus. The sequence goes on along the minus strand of QEPC01005433.1, from coordinate 144,775 downwards.
GGTAGCCTGGCCTCTGCCCTGCTCCCCTCCCACGAGTGGATCCCGTCGTGGGGCAGACAGAGCTCGTGACTCTGCGCCGCCTCCCCTGTGAAAAACTGGCAGCTGGAGGAAGCTCCTGACAAGGCAAAGAAACCCAAGACCGGCCTCCCGCCCCCCTCCTATTTCCAGAGGAGGATGGATCAGAAGGGAGGGAAGCACCGTTTGCTGTAAACGAATCTTGCCTGGGGAACGGAAGGCGCTGTAGCTACAAATGGCGGGAGCACTGTATTGACTGAGAAACGCCAGAGCCTGGTGGGGCTTCAATGGCCCCGCCATGACCTGCCTCAGGAGGCTCATTGCCCGAGCCACTGGGGTTCTGATATTTATCTAGTCAACAGCTACTAGATCCCGCCTTTGCTGCCCTGGGAGGATCCCACAGACAGTGAACTAGCTCCCTTTGGGACAGCCCTGGCCGGACAGCTCTGAGGGGGGCCTGAGAGGTCTCCTGAGGAAATATGGGTTCCTAATAAGTCACAGGAGATGGAGGAGAGCAGCTGCTTTGGGGATTAGGGGTGGTGTGGGTGTGTCTTGGAAAACTGTCACTCTGCCCATCCCAGGTACCTTCTAGTTGTTTGTGTCACCTCAGTGTTGCTTCCCCCAATCTATGTACTGGCCTCAAAGCATGAGTCCTGGGAGTGACTTCTCTGACAGGACTCTGGAGGGTTCCAGTGATGCTTTTCTCTGCTATGGACCCTCCCAAGGCTACAGAATGCACCAGGCCAGTGCATTGTTCCACAATATTGGTTAGATGAGGCAGGCCTGAACCCAGCTCCCTGCTCCACACATACCTGGTCCTAGGAGGAGCTGTGTCCAAACATGGGCACAGGCCAAGCTCCAGTATGTCTGGACTATGACAGCTACCCTAAAAGATTTGTTGGTTTTGCCAGTGGCTCACCAGGAACTCAAGCTGTCTGTTCTCTGGCTGCTCAGCTAGTTCCTTCCCATCACAGGACTGTTTCCTTAGTCTTGTAAAAGTCCTGTGATCCTGGGGAATGGTCACCTGGGCTTGACGACTATGACCTGCTGGGATAAAGGGATGTCTCTCTAGTGAGATGGTACAGGACACAATGAAACCCTGCTGATGTTGTTTGGGAGTTTGTCCATTGACTTAGAGGCTGAGTCGGGTTCCTCATTCGGAGGCTTTGTACAAACCAGTCTGTCTCCTTCAAGACAGAATCAACCACATTGCTATAATTTCAAACCCACGCACATTTGCCTTGCTGTACAGTGTGGTCACAAGAGGACCACAGCTTTCCAGTCTCTTGCACACTACACCATTTCAAGCACAGCTGGTCAAAGGCCAGAGAGGACATAATGACACCCAGATGCTGCAGGCATCCCAGAGGGAGATCTCACTGTCAGCCCTGTCCTTCCTGGCTGTGACTAAAGAGAATGTTTGCTAGAGCAGGGGTAGGGGATGCTTTGAAAATTAGTACAAGCTCCGAGGATCACATAGAAGTTGGGGTTGGGGATGGTTAAGAGGAGCACTCAGGAAGGGGAGGGTCCAGATCATGGATCTACACCAGGGTGGGGAACCTCAGGCCTGGGGGGTCAAATGTGGCCCAGAGCAAGTTTTATGTGGCCCCTTTCAATTTCTTGGATCTGGCCCCTGGATCCAGCTCCTACCTCCAAATCACTGACAAACCAAGTAAGGGAGCATAGGTGAGGGCATGCCCACAAGGATAGGGCACAGATCTGTGACACAAATGCAGCCTGCAGCTAATTTTTATTTGGCCCTTTTGCAGTCCCTGGATTAAATTCCTACTCTCAAGCACTGAAAGACTGAGCTCAGAGGAAAGTAGCAGAGATGACAAGGGCATGAATGCAATGACAGAGAATGGATTCGTGGGAGAGATCCATGATCTAGACCCTCCTCTTCCTTCCCCTACCTTGAACATGTCCTGTCTTCAGTGGCAAGGGAGAATAAATGTTCCCCATCTTTGTAATAGCATTCATTCAGATATTTGAAAACATGCTGCAGTTCTGATGGTCCGTTCTGATCATCCAGATCAACAGGAGAGACAGGTTGTCCCTTCTCCACAAACTGTGATATGTCCAAGACCTGACACTGCCAGCAATAGGATTTAAAACATTCCCATCACTAGTCCAACATCAACCTGACACACCATCATATTTCAAGTGAGAGGAGGAAAGTTCAGAGTAGGGAGAGATCTAGGCGCTCTGTGATATTTAGCAGGATGGCCTTTAGGATAAGAGTGCGGAAAAGAGGCTGGCCGTTGTGCCCCATGGACTCCAGCATCCCAGGGTGCATAAGGCCTATAAAAGGGAAGAGGTCTGTTGGGGTACTGTGATTGATCTGTAAGGCCATGCTTATTCAAAGATGATAAATTAACTCTGCATATTTCATTCCACCCTAAAGTACCTTATGGTAAATAACGCTGGTGCATTTACACAGCTCTTGCATTCTGAGCTCGCTCTGTTCCCAGAATACAGGAAGGACTAAACCCCAATTCAAAGCAGACTTGTGTTTACTTGAGAGTGACTGGCAAATTACTCTGGGGGAAGCAGCACCCTTTGAAGTTTCTCCAGGGGAAGTCACAAATGGTAGTAGCCTACAGTGTGTATCTTCCAGGGCCAATTGCCTCACAGCATTTTGTGTACATTTTTGTTCATGGGTCAAGAATCCTAGGGTGAGATACAACTCTACTACTGGAGCTTTTGAATCAGAATAAATGGCACCATGACAGAGGGAGATGAAAGGAGACAATGAAAGAGACATACTGGGATATAGAGAATGGAGTATGGATCCCTGTACCCTGTGCAGGGATCTGGATTGGAGCAAACTGTAGGATACCATGGTCGGCTCCAGAAGCCAGTGGATCAGAATGCCTACTCAACGGCAATGCCCGGAGCATCAGCTCTTGGGAAATCACTCTCTGAGAAGAGCACCCAGGCAGTGACTTTACTTCTTTGTAAGTGCCGAGGCCAGTGCTGTCACCAAGAGGTCTGCATGTGTGTGTGAACCGGATATCTGCATTTGGGGTCTGCAGGTATCAGGGGTCTGCATGTGTGTGTGAACTGGATATCTGCATTTGGGGGCTGAACTTTTAGACTTACTGTCACGAAGGGACATGAGGTCACACAGGAGAGATACTGAACGATAGGTCTAGCATACAGGTGTTTTCAGACGTGACGGGGCGACTTCGCCCCGTCCCGAAAACAACCCAGAGATTCCCCGCCAGGATCACCCAGGCATGGCAAGCAGACGTGCCGGGAATCCCGGCGGGGAATCAGGGAGGGGGCAGGGCCGCGCGATGCAACATGCGGCCGCACAGCACCGCCCCCTCCACGCTCCCTCGCCGCCCGCCCTCAAGGGAGACAGGCGGGCGGTGAGGCCAATGCTGCCGCAGCGTTGGGCCGGTTTGACCACGGCCTGGAATCCCGCCGGGGATTCCGGGCCGTGATCGCCGGCCAGACGTTACTTTTTTTGGATCTGGCCGGGAATCACTTTCACCACGTTTCTGGGGATTTTTGCGCCGGGAGCCCCGGAAGTGTGGTTGAAATTGACCCCATGTGGGCATTCAGCATGATGAGCATCTGGAGGCTGCCGAACAGACGTGCAGGGCACAGTGACCACATGTAGGTGTTCAGCGTGGCGAACATCTGGCGGCCGCCGAACAGACGTGCAGGGCACAGTGACCACATGTAGGTATTCAGCGTGGTTCACTGTGATCTCGTCACGTCTGAAAACACCCTATGTAACACTAAAGCTTAAACAAGTATGTAATGTGAAAGTTGAGAACTCAAAACTCGATTCATGTAATCGTGTAAGGTAAAACTGAGAACCTGAAACTCCACGAAATGGAGACAGATAAAGAATGTGGTTTCAGGGAGACGTCAGACAGAATCCTATGGAGATGCAATTGGATCTTCCTGTTTGTTTACCTTTCTGCGGACGTGACAAACATCAGGTTTCCCTGAGAGGGAAGAACCAAACAAAGACTTTGTAATGCTATTTAAGCAAACAGACAAGACAAAGGGAAGCCATCTTCTGTTATCTCTTGGAGAGAACTCATCTCCACCTTGCCTGCCAGCAAGGAGCCTGCTGGAACTATGGACTGAGAGGAAAGACTTTGCTTTTACCAACTAAGAGATCAGTGCCCAGTCATTTTACATCACTGACTGAGAAACCTCAAGCTTATGGAATTTCTATAGGATAAGATTTATATAAGGATTCACCCAGTTTAGAATAGGAATGCGTATGTTACTTTCCCTTTGATTAGCCACTCTGTATCAACTGTTCTAGCTTATGTTATTAGTAAAATTTCTTATCTTTACTAAGAAGTGTCTGTGGTCTAACATTGGGAACACAAGCGAGCCATTTGAGTTTTTCAAGCTCTTGTAAACTCACAGAGAAAGAGTAGTGGCAAAAGGATTCTCCCCCTTGCAGGACTGGACCAGCCAGAGAGAGAACTGGTTCAGGTGGGCTGCAATTGAGGGAAATTGGGTCACCCAACCCAGGAAAGTGGGGTTTTGGACCCTCAAACCCATGACAGTGGCGCCCAATGAGAAGGGTTACGCTCAGACTTGTGTACCAATGTGTAGAAAGTACAGGAGGATAGCCAAGAGAGTGGAATCCCATATCTGCAAAGAGTGAGATTGCCAGTGCCGTCCGGAACTCAGCTCTGAGAGTGGAATAAGCGGATCTTTGAACAGTGTGCAAGTTTGTTATTTTAGTTTTGATCTCGGGTCAGGGACAGATATCAAAATAGGGCTGCCAAAGCATTTCTCCAAGCTCTTGAAGCCAGAATTGGAAAAGGAGGCACAAGCCAGACACCTCCAAATATAGTGGAAAACTAAAAAGCAACTGAATCAGCTGATACGAGAATTTGAGATGAGCACAGATAGGACTGGAGCAGGTGTGCAAAACCCCCCTCCAGACCCCCCTCCACCTAACCCGCAACCAGGAGCTGGAACACCTGGAGACAACCAGGGACACGGCTCAAACAATGAAGTTGAGATTGCCAGAATGAGAATGAACCAGGAGCTCAGATGAGAGCAGAGGAGAAGGGAAAAGAACGGCAGATGCAGTTTGACTTTTTAGATCGGTCTGCCCCCGGAGACTTATGGAACCGGATCGGTTCTGGAATGTTCTGGGGGAGTTTCTCCTGGACCTTGACACCCGTTCGGTCGATGATCTCGTAGCCTTCTGGAACACCTTGTTGGCCGAGACCATTGACAGAGTGGCTCCCAGGCATCTGCTGCCCTCCCGAGTCTCCCGCAGGTCTCCTTGGTTTACTGAGGGCCTGCGGTGCTTGAAGAGGGAGAGCAGGCAGTTGAAGCAACAGTGGTGCCGGACTCGCAATGAGTATGATCGATCGCAGCATAAGAGCAGTTTAAAAGCCTATGCTTTGGTAGTGCAGGCAGCAAAGAAGCAGTTCTTTGCTGCCCTTATTGCATCTGCAAAGTCACGTCCAGCAGAGCTTTTCCGGGTGGTGAAAGGTTTGGTCAGTCCTGCCTGCCTCTGCCTGGACCTGGAGCAATCCAGTGACTGCTGTGACTGGTTCATCGAGTACTTTGTAGAGAAGATCGCTTGCATCCGCCAAGATTTCGGTTCTGCAGTTATTGCAGAGGATCATCTTGGGACTATGGATGCCCTGTCCTGTCCTGTTTGTGGGATCGATTTCAGATGGTGTCACCTGCCGATGTGGAGTCCTTGTTGGGATCTGTTCATGCCACCACTTGTGAACAAGATCCTTGCCCGTCCTGACTGGTGAAAGCCAGCCAGGAGACGTTACGGCCGTAGTGCCTCCCTTCAGGAGGGCAGGGTGCCTCAATGCCTGAAGGAGGCTGTGGTTAAGCCCCTGCTCAAGAAACCATCTCTTGACGCTGATGCTCCTGCCAGTTATTGGCTGGTCTCTAACCTTTCCTTTTTAGGGAAGGTTTTTGAATGGACTGTGGCA
>QEPC01005433.1:88782-137970 GCA_003113815.1 Sphenodon punctatus | reverse complement strand
TCCAGAGGCTGTAGCTAGTGCAGAATGCCACAGCCCGTCTCCTTACTGGGGCGGGCCGCAGGGAGCACATGACACCTGTGCTCCGGGCTCTGCACTGGCTGCCTATAAAGCACCGGGCTAGGTTCAAGGTGCTGGTTTTGACCTTCAAAGCCCTTCACGGCCTGGGCTCTGCCTATCTGTGGGATCGCCTCACTCCCCATGTGCCCGTGTGACCCCTGAGATCGTCCGTGGGGGCCTTTTTGAAGGTTCCCCAGGTGAGACGGGTGGCCACCGATGTGAAATCTTTTTCGGTGGCTGCCCCTGTGCTGTGGAATTCACTCCCAGAGGAGGCTCGGTTGGCCCCCACCCTCCTGTCATTTGTGTAAGACTTGGCTGTTCCGCCAGGCCTTTGGCGAGGGGGGTGGGTAGGGTGGGGGAGGTGGGGTTTGGGAGGGAGGGTGAGTTTTTATGATTTGTTTTAAAATTTGTAGATTTATTTTAAAATGTTTTATTGTTGATTGTGTGTGTGTGTGTGTGTTGTTCGCCACCCCGAGCTGCCTTTGGGAAGGAGGGGCTGGATATAAGTTTTAAATAAATAAATAAATAAAAATGAAACAGGAGGAGAAGAAAGAGAGAGACAGGAGAAGGAAAAAGAAAGACAGCAGCAACTTGAACTCCTGAAGGCAAAGAAGGAAGCAGGAGTCCTGCCCACAGCACCCTCTGAAAGAAATCAGGACAGAGACAAGACAGCTGATCAGAGACTGTTCAGTCCTTCTGTCCCCGTAGCAAGAAAGTGAATGTATTGATGATTTCTTCACAATGGCAGAGTGCATCTTTCTCCAGGAACAAATTCACCAGAACCTGTGGGTTAGGCTGGTACTGCCCAAACTCACTGCCAAAGCATGCCAAGTATTCAACTCAAAGACAGAGGGAGAGTGGCAATATGAGGAATTCAAAAAAGAGATACTGGACAGCTACCACATCACCCCGGAAACCTTCCGCCACAAACTACGCAACTTTAAAAAGGGAGAGGGTATGTCTTATTCTGATGTCTGTAATATGTTGAAACAGTATGGGGTAAAATGGGTAGATGCTTGAGGGAATGCTTCGAAAGACCAAGTGGTGGATCTTGTAATCCTTGAGCAGTTCCTTAATATTTGTACCCCTAATCTCAAAGCACACTTGCTTAATCAAGAGATCACAAATATCCAGGAGGTGGGTAGAAAAGCAGATGGATTTACTGCAAATGCAATCTCAGTTTATGGGGAAAGGAAGCCAAACAATGGGGAAAAACTGAAACCAGGGGTTTACCAGAAGCAGAATGGGTATAAAACCCCGCAATCTGAGCAGGGAAACCTCACCCAGAACAAACCAAGTGAAAATGGAGGTGGAGGGAGACAGGGATCACCCAGATCCCAAAGGGCACACACCTTCCAATCCTATAGTAATTATTCAAGAACTTGCTTTAAGTGTAATCAAACAGGGCATCTGGTACGTGACTGCCCCCCCAAAAGGGAGTTTCATGGCCCTAAAGGTGAATCTGATGAGATTATTGGGACTGTCAGTGAGAATTTTGTATCTGTAGTCCAACCTGTCCCTAGAGGTGTTTATGATTGCTGTATTATCCCTAACCCACCCACAGGGGATCAGTTGCTACGAAAACCTGCTAAGGTGAATGGGGTAAACTGTATGGGGAGGCTGGACAATGGATCACACATGGTTATGGTATGGGAGGATTTCATCCCAAAAGAGAACATAAACACTCACAGAAAAGTTGTGGTATCCCTGGCAATGGGAATCAAGGATATTCTGCCCACAGCATTTGTAGATTTAGAATGGGAGGACTTAAAGGGGCCCATCCAGGTTGCTGTTCTCCCCAGAACTGCAGAAAATGAAATGCTGGTGGGAAATGCTATCTGGGACTGGTCTACAGAGGTAGCTAGAGCCCAGGATCCTTCCCAGGAACATGGGGAGACAGAGAGCAAGCCTAGTGGAGGGGAAGAGTGGCAGGGAAGGCTCTGGGAGCCTTGCAGAGACTGCACCCCTGAACTCCACTAAGGAGCAGGAAAACCCCACAGAGGAGTCCCCGCCCCAGCCAGAAGGCAGGGGAGGACAAGACTCAGGGAGTGAACTGCACGGCCCTGTCTCACATGGGGAATGAAATGAAGTGAAGCCAAATGGCCAAACTGATCCTCAGGGCACAACGCCTACAGAACCAGACCTGGTAACCATGGGGGGAGAGTTAGAGGATGGGAAGGCCCCTACTGAACCCAGGGGGTTGCAGACAGGCCAGGAGGTGGTGGATTCTACCTTAAGAGAAGGTGAGAAGCTGATGACTGAAATGCAAACAGATCTCAGGCCAGAACTGGCTAGGAATGAAACCTTGCCTGGTATGGATGGGGGAGGAATGGATGTCTTTTCCCCAGGGATAGAAATGCAGCACCCTGTAGTCCTAAAGGGGCAGGAGCATGGGTCTAAGAGTGAACTTTGTGCCTCTGTCTTACCAGACAAGGAACAGGGAAATGCTGCTGAAGTAGAACCTGTTGTCCTAAAAGAGAAGAAACAGGGAAACGCTGCTGAAGCAAAGTCTGTAGTCCTAAAAGACAAGGAACAGACAAGTGCTGCTGATTATGTTAAACCTGGAAAAGTACAGAAAGGAGGGGAGGAAATGGTTAAGAGTGTCTGGTACCTGATTACTGCCCTCGACAAACCAAATCCAGAGTCTCATGGCGACAGGGCCATGTGCGCCTGTGTCACTGCCCGCTTGGCTGCCCCTGCAGTGGAACCACTCCTGGGTGGTGGTGGTAGACACTCGGCTGGGGAGGGGGGGAAGCATTAGGAGACCGTGCTTCTCCATGGTTGCTCAGAGAGGTGGAGAATGGGAATCCTTCCTGTCCAGAGGGAGTAAGTTTTATGTAAATGTATACATTTGCATAATTAGGTGGTGCCTAATTATGCAAATTAGGCCCCGCACCAAGACTTTGCACATGGCCTCACAAACCCTGGGGCCGGCCCTGCCTCCGACCCTGCTAGTTGTGTGACGGGTGCGCGCCCCCACCCTGGCCATGTACCACTGCTCTGCGTGCATCCCGTCCAGCTCCTCTGTGATGAGCCTCAGCAGAGCCACGTGCTCCCGGAACCACTCCGCAACCGCCTGTAGCAGGGCTATGTGAGCTCCCAGCTGGACACGATCCATCCCTGCAGGTGTGGCCGCTCCGTCGGTCAGAGCCGCACCTGGGGAACCGTGCGCTCGCTTCCGCCCCGGAATGCGCACCTGTGCCACATATGTGCATGCTTCCCCTCCCCCATGGGCCTATGAGTGAGCACCGGTGGCCGCACACACCCTGTCCATTGGGCTATCAGCCCGGGAGCACCATCTCCTGCATGGAGTGTTGGCCGGTGGTGGTGGCGAGGGGGGGTGCCCAGGGGCCCTGCTGTGCTCCCTCCGGTCCTGGCTTTGGTCCCTCATAGGGGGTACCCTGTGCAGCCCCCCGGGCCTGGGGCCTTGGCCCCCTGGCCGCTGCTTCTCCCTGTGCGTGCGCATGCTGTCGTTTCTATCTCCTCTTGCAGGTGTGTATGCGTGGGGCTGTCCGGCCTTGCGTGCCGGCAGCTGTGTGCTGCCCACTCCCTTCGCATCCTTCCACAGCGGCCCCATTGTTCCTGTTTTGCCATTATCCGTCGGCCTTGGCAGCCCCTGTCTGCCTGTCCGGCCCCCCCAGCCATACATCCCATGCTGCCCCCATGGCTGCTGCGGCTCAGACCCTCTGAGAGCTGTACCATGGCAGCTGCATCTCTGCCCGAGGTCCCCTCAGGAGGCTCCGGGGGCTCTGTCCGTGCCTGGATCGCCTGGGAGAGCATGGCCGTTTGCGATTTGTGGCATTCGCCCATCGTTCAGCGCTGCCTGCGCTCCTTGCCCACCCGGCCAGATGCCTATCGGAGCCTGAGCTTTGGTATGCTGCGCTTTGGCTATGTCACGACTGCTGGCAACTGCCGTGTGCACTGTGAGGAGCTGGCGCTCACCCCCTTCCCTGAGGGGCGCATACCTGACATGATGGGGGGGCCTTGCAGTGTGGGGTCTTGCTGAGATGGCCTCCGCTCTCTGTGTGTGTGCCTTCCCGGGATATGTGACCTGCCTGTGTGAGGGTGGCCCTGCCCTGGCCGTGTCCTACTTCATCAGCGTGCAGGGTGCCCGTGGGTATCCACGCTCCTGCGGGGCTGCCTACTACCGTCTGCTGGAGCTGTCCCACCTGCCCTGGGCCCCTGCAGATGATTATGGCTTGCCCCCCACCCCCCGGGCCGGAGCTGTCGGCCCTGTCGGAGGAGTGCCGCCGCTCTGATGTGCAAATCGGGATGAGCTGTACAGATCCCTTCAAGGCCTTCTACCTGATCTGCTTCCACATGGCCAGCCGAGGTTTCTGCCGGGGACTGTGGCAATGGCCCCGCTATGTGCACCTGCTGTCGTTACTGCCCCCTCCACCCGATGGGAGCCCCTGCAGCTGGGTGTAGGGCGTGCCGGGCCCATCTGACATCCGGCTGCCTCCTCAGTGCCTTCTTTCTGCCTAGGTGCTCGCGCCAATGCCTGCTGCCTCCTTGGGACTGCTGGACCCCCTGTGACCCGCCCACGCCCACCTGCCTGTCGCCCTCTCGCCTGGGACCTGTGGTCGCTGCCCTGGTACCCTCCATGTGGCCTCCTGTGGATGTGTCGCTGCCAGCCCTCAGTCTCCATGACCTGCCTCCCCCACCCCTGCGCCCCGCACTCCTGAACCTGACCTGGGGGTCCCTGTTCCACGGGACTGGGGCTGCTCCCCTGCCTTGGTGGCCCTTGCCCATGGCCCAGCCATCTACCAGCCCCCTGGCTACCTTGGAGAGTGTGACTGGGGGGCCCCCATGCCCTTCCTCCCCCATGCGGGCAGGGGGCCTTTCCGTCCCTTCGTCCGGTGACTCCTCTTGCACACTGGGTGTGCTTCTCCATCGGACCCTGGATCTGTGGTGGCCTGTTGTGCAGGTCCCCCCCTCCCGGACTGGGCCCCGTGCCCCCCCTTGCTGCTGCCCCTTCTCTCGCACCCTGTCTCTGCGCACTCTCGCACTGTATGTCTCTGCACCTGGCTGGTGCCGCCTGTTGTGCTTCACTGCACCTTGTGCTGCCTCCTGTCTCCTTGGGCTGCTGGGTCCCCCTTCCGCTTGCCTGCTGGGCTCCTGCCCCCTCCCCCTCTTGGTGGGCTGGCCATGCCGGCCCCTCCCCACCCCACCCTCCTCAGGTTCCCTGTCCCACTCTGGTGTGTGCCTCCATCTGCCCCCGTGCTCCACTCCCCTTTGTTGTGTGGGTGTGCAGCTTCATTTGTGTGTGTGTGTGCTTCTCATTTTGAAGTGCGTGTGTGGCCGCTGTTTGTGAGCCCTGCTCGCGCTGCAGCTCCCTCCACCCCCTCCCTTCATGTTTCCCTTCCCGGGGCGGGGCCCTCCGCTTCCTGTGGCGTCGTTTGCCCTCTGGCTGCCATGTTTGCGTCCGCGTGACCCCGGTGCCTTGTGGGGCTCCCACCGCGGTTCTCGCCACCATGTCACGTCTGTTGGGTTCCCCCGGCCCGTGTTCTCTCTGGTTGGCCCCGGGCGGTGGTGCTGCCCTTGTCACGTCTGTTGGGGCCGCATGTCTCACCACGGCCTGAGGTGAAGCCATTCACACCGGGGTGGGATTCACTGTGGTGAATTTAACCGCGTAACGTCTGAAATCACCCCTACAGTCGGGATAGCCCAGGTAGATCAGACAAAGAAGTTATGACATGGGGAACAGAAATACAGCCAATGAGAAACATGCTACCATGTCATTGGGGAACATGGCCAAAGTTTCTAACAGGGGAACAAAGGATGTTGGCATGGCATTGCCATCCTTTTGTCACACTCATGGGCACAGTCCTAAGAACCTCATCACCCATACTGATGTACCTTGAAGGTTATGAGCAAGGGGAACCCCACATGCAACATGGGGCAGAGGGACATAGACATCCCAGTATATACCCCAACCAGAGAGCAAACCCAGAAAGAGTGGGTCCTGAGGATCAGTCCCCTCTGACCTGGTTTAAGGGTGTTAAAAACTCCGAACTGTTAAATGTCGAGCCTGTTTTTTCACGAATTTGACATGAGAATTGTACATGTAAAAGGTAAACACAACATGGTAATGGATATACTACCACGCAGGGACACACCAGTCTGATCATGTTCCAGGACTGATCATGTTCCGTGTGTGTGAACCTGATCCCTGCATTTGGGGGCTGAACTTTTAGACTTACTGTCACGAAGGGACATGAGGTCACACAGGAGAGATACTGAACTATAGGTCTAGCATATATGTAACGCTAAAGCTTAAACATGTATGTAATGTGAAATGTGAGAACTCGAAACTCGATTCATGTAATCATGCAAGGTAAAACTGAGAACCCAAAACTCCACGAAATTGAGACAGATAAAGAATGTGGTTTCAGGGAGACGCCAGACAGAATCCTATGGAGATGCAAATGGATCTTCCTGTTTGTTTACCTTTCTGCGGACTTGACAAACATCAGGTTTAGGGATGGGCGAACAGATCGCGGTTTGGGTTCGGCCGTTTGGTTCGGCTGCGTTCGGTTCGGCTGTGTTTGGTTCGTCCATTCGGTTCGACAGTTTGGTTAGTTCGCCGGGTTTGGGTTCAGCCGTTTGGTTCGGCCGTTTGGGAAATGTTGTTATGGGTGTTTTTTTTGTTTTTTATATGGTTTTTTGGTTTTTTATTGGGTTTTATATGGTTTTCTTTTGTTTTTTATTTTTGTTTTTTGTTTTTATATGGAGTTTTTTAATTTATTTTTTAAATCTAATATTATATATATCTATCTACACTAAATCTAACTGCTATTAACTATTCTAAATGCTATGAACTAAATGGATTATCTAATAAGTACACAGGCCTACTCCTACAAACACTAAAACTAAATCACTAACGCTATCTCTATCACTAAGCTAACTCCTATAACTACTATCCCTAACCTATCTATCTATCTCTCTATATCTATATCTCTCTATCTCTCTAAACTAGTTTAAGGTTTAAGTTTCATTTCAGTACAAAACTGAAATGAAACTTAAAGCAATTTAATAATCCTACTCAATTCCTGCTGTTCAGGAACAGCGACTAGCTCAGAAGGTGTTGGGAAGGGGGGAGGCAGATAGTTTAGTTTCTTGCAAGCCTCTCCACCCCTGGTGCTTGGAAGTCTGCTCCTCAGTGACTAGTACTACCCCTCCCTGTCACATTTGACCTTACAGTGAACCTTTTTTTGCCACCCGAACTCACCCGAACGCAATCCGAACTGACCGAACTGTTCGGTCATTTCGTCGTTCGGATTGAGTTCAGTTCGGCCAGTTTGTGTTTGGAAGTTCGGTTTGGTCCGGTCGTCCGAACAGGCTGAGTTCGGGTCGAACTCCAAACTTCCGAACCGCGTTCGCCCATCCCTAATCAGGTTTCCCTGAGAGGGAAGAACCAAACAAAGACTTTGTAATGCTATTTAAGCAAACAGACAAGACAAAGGGAAGCCATCTTCTGCTATCTCTTGGAGAGAACTCATCTCCATCTTGCCTGCCAGCAAGGAGACTGCTGGAACTATGGACTGAGAGGAAAGACTTTGCTTTCTACCAACTAAGAGATCAGTGCCCAGTCATTTTACATCACTGACTGAGAAACCTCAAGTGCATGGAATTTTTATAGGATAAGATTTATATAGGGATTCACCCAGTATAGAATAGGAATGCGTATGTTACTTTCCCTTTGATTAGCCACTCTGTATCAACTGTTCTAGCTTATGTTATTAATGAACTTTCTTATCTTTACTAAGCAGTGTCTGTGGTCTAACATTGGGAACACAAGCGAGCCATTTGAGTTTTTCAAGCTCTTGTAAACTCACAGAGAAAGAGTCTGTGAAGGGGAAGCTTTCTGGACCTTGGGTGGCAAAAGGATTCTTCCCCTTGCAGGACTGGACCAGCCAGAGAGAGAACTGGTTCAGGTGGGCTGCAAGTGAAGGAAATTGAGTCACCCAGCTCAGGAAAGTGGGGTGTTGGACCCTCAAACCCATGACACTTACACCATCTACATTCTGTCCCATGCCAAAGGGGAAGGTTTCCCTCAGTTACTGCTTTAAATGATGTAATCTAAAGCAGTTTGATTAGCATAAATGACTGGCATTTCAAAAAAGTGAAGTCTTGGAACTTTATGCTGTGGAACAACATTGGTCAAAAGGCAACCTGTTCAGCCATCTGTCTTCATGTTGCAAGCAGGTACTCTCTTAGCTGTAGCCAGTTGTGCTGCATCCTGGAACAATATTCCAGCATGTACTGGGCTATACAGCAGGGGTGGGAAACCTCAGGCCCAGGGACCAAATGTGGTCCATGGCTAGTTTTTATTTGGCCTCTTTCCAGTTCCTGCATCTGCAGCCCTTGAAGCTTGTTCTAAAGTGGCCCCCGGAAGATAAAAGGTTCCCTGTCCCTGCTACAAGAGACTAAGGGCGCTGTTAGATGATCCCACTCACAAGCGGGATCATTCAGTGCCGGCATCTCTCCCCCGCCTTCCTCTGTATGCCGTGTCTGATGTTCAGACACAGCGTACAGTCGTTGTGCGCATGCGCACCCTTCCGCACATGCGCACTCGGCCAGGGAACCCGGAAGTGTGGCATAAAGCCGGCACTTCGGGGATCCGCGTCTGAGGGGCCAGGATCGCCGACCCAGTCAGACACGGGGTAAGATCCAGCCTTAAAGTTTAGACGAGCGCAAAGAAAGGCGGCTGATCAAAGGATCAGCCGCCTTTTTTGTCTCGTCTATAAACACCCTAATGTTGGCATCACTAGTCTTCAGTGGATCAGAAGTTGCCCCTTGCTACTCATTCATTCTACACAAAACTGTTGTTTCAGGTCAGTATAATCCAATGGTTTGTTGCTCTAGTTTGACTCGTAGCACAGCTGTTGCTACTCAATAAGCAAAGATTTGCAATGTAGCAAAGGGTCCACACAAATACCAAAAACAGGGCAGGGGAAGGGCATAGCTATGATAGGGACAGGTGGTGTAGCTACACTGGCAGGGCCCATGAGCCCGGGGGAGGAGAGCATGCTCTCTGGTGTAGCTCTGCCACTGATAAGCAGGCCGGAGGCCCATTCTAACCTAGCTACTCCTGTGAGGACTGATGGCTACATAAGCAACAGTTCATGGAAACAAGGCTTCTGAGGGGCTGACAATAAATCATTCAATTTCAATTCAGAAAAACAGACTGGAAATGGTATACAGTAAATGGGGTAGAGGAAAGGAAAGATGATTGTGCATTTCCTGTTTATGATTGACCCTGTCCTGGGAGACTAAATGGTTTTGGAAGCCAAAGATTGAGGACAAACTAACAGGAAGCACTTCAGGCTCTTGCTTTTGTTACTGTCACTAGTATCAGGGTTTGATGTGATTAAGAGTTCTGAGATGTGGCTAGAGTTGGAAGCAGGGAGCAGATGGGCCCTTTCACTAC
The DNA here is from genome assembly GCA_003113815.1 of Sphenodon punctatus. Lineage (NCBI taxonomy): Eukaryota > Metazoa > Chordata > Lepidosauria > Sphenodontia > Sphenodontidae > Sphenodon > Sphenodon punctatus. The sequence goes on along the minus strand of QEPC01005433.1, from coordinate 128,480 downwards.
AAATATGACTCTGCTCCATTCTCAGAAGTTTTCCCATATTTGAAACGTACATGAATTACTTCTGAGAATTGTTGGGAAATATAATCTGCCAGAAAAATTCAAACTGGAAATAAGCACACACTTTAAACAGTAATTATTAAGACTAGGGCCCTTTTCACATGAGACACTCCCCCCCCCCCCTTTGCCCACATGTGTGAATGGGTGCTCAGGGGTGTGTGTATGTCCGTGTGACAGCCGGTGTGGGTGGGTGGGGGTGCGTGCATGCTCCCACACTCCACCCAACTCCACCGATTCCCCATGCACAGAGGCATTGGAGAAAACAGAGGTGCACCGTGCCTCGGTGCGTGGAGGTGGGTGGAGATGAGAGTGTGTCTGTGTAACGGGCCATACACCCACCACACACCCACCACAGTGCACACCCATCCCCCCCATGCTGCGGCTTCTCCCAGGCCCATTGAAATGGGCCTAGAACAACCTACTTAGCAGACTCTACATCTGGGGTGAGGAACCTATGGCCCCGGGGGCCAAATGCAGCCCATAGATCATTTTTATTTGGCCCTTTTCCAATTCCTGGATCTGGCCCCTGGATCCAACCCCTGCCCTCAAGCATGGAGTGAGCGAGCTATGGGGAAGGGCATAGAGATGAAGGCATGTACTCAAGGACAGGGGATGGATTTGTGGCCCAGATCCATGATCTGGATGAGCATGCACCTTAAGCACCCTCGCTCCTAACGCAACCCACAGAGCTTGTACTCATTTTCAAAGTGGTCCACAGAAGGAAAAAGGCTCCCCAGTCCTGCTCTACATAACTTGAAAGCAAGATTGAAAATGACTTTATAAAGAAATGCTTTGGAGTCTAGTTCAAACCCAAGTTTTACAGCTTGAGCTTGTCACTTCCCCAAGAGGAATAATTCCTTCCAGTGCAGGAACAACTGGATGGAATTCTCTGACTTCTAAGCAGGACTAGGGTGACAATCAAAATCAGTTAAGAAAAACTGCATTTAACCTGAGTTAAGTTGGAAAGGATACATAAGACTCCCTTTTACCAAATATCAACCTAAGTGGAAATGAACACAATTTCAAAAATAAACACAATCCAATGGTAGTTGTACAACACCCCCTGACTTTTCATATCAGTTTCACATTATTCTGTATGTAGAAATCATTTCTCAGCAGCACTTGCACAAGAACGGCTGCTTAAATTCTGACTACCATTCAAGTATACATAGCAGTGGTAAGATATAGGTATGACATGGCTTTTCCTTGTGAATATGCTTGTGGAAATGCTCTTAAGGAATAATCTTTACATAAAATAGTGGTTTGTCAAAAGCAGATGTGAAAAGCTGAGGAGTTTTACAAAAATAGTGTTGGTAACCATGACCAGTGTAAATACCATGCACAGGCTGAGAGGTCACTGCCCTGGAGAAACTGCCTTGTTTGAACATGGCTTTGAGCAAATGACAGTACGTTATTGCTCAAGTGGATCTCCCTTGGGAGTGTTCTGGCAAGAGCTTGGTACTGAGAGATCAATAATGCTTTGACGTCCTCTGAACCAAAGAGGAAAAGCAGCACATGGTTTTTAATGAGCTTGGGTTTCAGAAAATACAAACCAGATGCTGTTGATCTTACCTCTTTAAAATGCAAGACTTCCCCTCCCTCCATTCCCACATTGATTCCATTCCATTGATGTGAATGGGGCAGTTAAGAGGCTCTCTGCAGACTCTGGCAGCATCTCTGCCTTTGCTACAGTCTACATGGTTTGAATGTTTTCTTCGCAGCCATGGCAGCTAGAAACATCATGCTTTAATAAATGAAAGCTGAGACTCTAGAGGCCAACTGAGAGGCCTGTCCTGAAGCCCATAGGACATTGATAGCACATTGATTCCTGCCCCCACCCCTTCCCTTGGGGACTGCAGGCAGGGACACTTTGGCAAGAATTGCTGTCAGGTCAGGAAGTGCAGGAGTTCTCTCTGTGCACACACGATAAGAATATATCCATCCTGATTCTGCCTCTGCCTGTACAGGTTTAACTACAAAACCAGTGATCTAGCCAGGGCCCTGCTGGCCCTAAAGCAGGGGTTGGGAACCTCTGGTCAGGGGCCAAATGTGGCTTGCAGCTAGCTTTATGTATCCCCTTTCTGGTTCCTGGATTTAGCCCCTAGATCCAGTTTTTACTCCCAAGCACTGAAAGGCTGAGCTCAGGGGGAGGGAACAGAGATGAGAGCATGCACTGAAAGACAGGGTATTTATCCATGGCACAGATCTATGTTCTAGACCTCCTCTTCCTGGGACACACCCCGGGCCTTAAGTGCCTCTACCCCCAACTTCTATGCAGCTCTCAGAACTTAATCTAATTTTCAAGTTTCCCCATCCCTGCCCAAAAGAGATGAACTGGTGAAATAGTGTATGCTTGGTTGTCCCTCCGTCCATAATGTCACACTCTTTGTAGACTCTGGTAGCATCTCTGCCTTTGCTACAATCTTCAGCAAAGTCAAGTGTATCCTGCTCCTTCCTGCCCTCACAGCTCCCAGAGGGGCTAAGGCATGTTATGCAGTCAGGCATACTGACATCAGCATGATCTGTGTTGCAGTCAGTACTGCAATCCACTAGCTGTTTTATGCAGCCCTTCCTGTAGTGGCACCTGTAGTTTGGCAGGTCTTGACCCTTTTGCTCCTGCTCTTCCCAGATCAATGCAGTGCCCCATGGCGAGAAACCATTTTCTTCTGTGCAGGGTATGACTTGCACCCAAACCATTTCCCTGGCAGAACCTCCCTTCCCCCAGGGCATGTCTGTGGCCATAATCTCTCATCTCTTTTGGGAGCAGCGACTCCCCGAGGCCCACCTGTCAGCTTAGTCAAGGCTTCTTCAGATTCACCTGTCAATTTAGTGAGCAAATCACTCAGTCAGGATAATGTATCCCACAGCCCCAGCTGTTCATTGTGGATCTGGAATGTGGCTTCCTGTTCTGCACAGCTCTTGTTAACCTTGCATTACCTTCTTTTCTCCCAATGGAGACACAATAGTTCAGATGATATCTTTCATTGGACCAACGTCTTGAGGGTATGTAACTTGCAGTCCACATGGGGCCCGCTCTCAGATATGTAGAGCCTGAACTACAGACTTGAGCAAATGTAGGACAGGTAGAGATGTGAAAGCTATCACTTGGTAGAGAAAAAGTCATTAGCATTCTGAACATTTAAATATGAGAAGGAACCAGTAATCAAATGTTAAAATAAATGGAGACTAGGTATATACATAATAGCACGCACTTGGGAGGGGGCTGCAGGAAAAGAAGTTGTAGGTAGTACAAGTTAGCATTCCCAAGCATTTAAATACAAGCAGGGACCTGGTGTCAATGGGGGAAATGCGGTGAGTATGGGCCCCTGAGCACAACGTACATAGCTGTAAACAGCAGGCATCTACTGAGCAGGGATTTGGATTCTTGGAGCCTGTGGCCTGTGTGCCGAATCAAACCTGCACCAGGTTTTATTTGGCCTCTTTCTGATTCTTAGATTGGAACCATCCAGTTCCTAAAGCACTGAAAGAGCAAGCTCAGAGGGATCAGGTTCTGGGGACTATCAAAGTGGCCCACAGAATGGAAAAGGCTCCCCGTCCTTGTTATAGTGGCTTATGAAACCCAAATCTTTATTCCGTCCATTGTTTTTGGTATTATCCAATAAAGCTATGAATGTTCACGCCCAGGCCCATTTCCCATGATGTTGTGCAAGTTCCCCTTCAGGACAAGGACTGAGAGAGCAGAACTGGAGGGCTGTTTTGAGAGAAGCGAACGTCCACAGTTGATTCAATCTCCTTGTCTATCATCTTTTTTTCTGCAGGCTGCATGAGTTCATTAATTTATTTAAGGATTAATTGGTTTCATCAACATAGTTTCCATGGAGACATTTAGTGCACGCATCTCCCAGTGCCTGTAGAGGGACAACAGCTCTCCCTCCTGCTCATCATGCCACTTAGTTTCTTCTTGTCATTCCATCATCTCCTCATTGTCCTCCTCCAGTACTTTTCCTGGAAGACAACCAAGAAAGAGGTACCTGAAGTGTGACTACCAGTCTTTTTGTTTCCCTCTCTCCTGAAAGAGGGACAGTGGGGTTCAGCACCCAAAGAGGGAGTCCTGTAAATAGAGACTATTGGGAGACATGACTTGCTTGCATATTCTAACCGTCAGAAGTTGGTCCAATAAAAGATATCTGAAACTGCTTTATTTCCATCTCTTCCAGAAACCACGTACTATTCCACCTAGTAATTCTACCTAATCTCTTAGTTGTATGAGAATATAGCTTCCCTGTGCTCCTTTAGCAGCCAGAGCATCAACTGCTTGGAGAGGTAAGGCCTCCCTCCTGCTAACCATATTGCATTAATGTACACCCCACCTGCATGTGGCTAGATGAGAGAAGAGGAACCTGGCGCAAAAACCACATGATGCAGCCTGTAGATGATCCTAGTGCCACCTTGTGGTGTCTGATTGGCACAACTATTAACCTTTAATCCCGAGTTTGCAAATAGAGTGCACTGGCACATTTGTTAGTCCACGAGAGCCTTCCATTATCTCACTCTTTTTTATTTTTCCATTATTAAACTAGTGAGCATAATGTACAAAGTAAAAAACAACAACCCAAAACTGACAGCCATCCTTTCTATGAATAAATGCATTCAAATGATGTATTTGTGCAGGGCTGTAGCTAGGTTAGAATGGCCCCTCGTTCTGAAGATGGACTGCTTCCACCCCTTCCCGGCATTCCCTCCCAGAAGCAGGGGACACAGCTGCATCAGCAGGGAGTGTGCTCTCCAGGTTCCTGGGCCCCAGTGCAGATGCACCACCTGTCCCTATTTTAGCTATGTCCTTGCATTCATTCCTAACTAACCTTTTATTATATATTTTTTCTCCAAAGGGACTGTCAGGATCTCAGCATGTACATGCTGAGGCACAAGTGTGTGAGTGAGCAGCAAAAGCATGTATGTGCATCAGTCTGGCTTCCTCAAAGGCAAGCTCCTTTTCACTGAAGGTGTTAGAATATTGTAGCCTTAACACTGACTGTTTATGTAGCTTCTCTGAGTCAAATAGGCCTGTGTCACTAGTCTGCAGTCTAAAGAGGGTGAATGCCATTTTGGTCCCAAAGGTAAGAGACAGAGGGAATTTTTAGACAAGCGCCTCCCAGTCCCTACCCATCATGCATGTTGCAGGGCTGTATAGGGTGCCACTGCAGCCCTGCAACATGCATGACAGGTGGGTAATGGGTGGGGAGGCATTTGTCTAAAAACACCCAGAGACAACATAGTTCAGATGATCTCTTTTATTGGACCCACAATTGTTGGTGAGTATGCAAGCTTTTGGGTCACACAGAGCCCTTCCTCAGGCATATAACAAGTCAGAACTACAGACTGAACAAAATGCAAGACAGGTATATGTATGAAAGCAATAACTTGGGAGGGAGTTGTTAGGAAAGAAGTAGATGTTGCAGCTATTTAACAATGAGGTTAAAAACCATTGATGATGGTGTTAAAAACCAGTAAATGCAGATGAAGAACTATGCAAGGGCAAACATTTAGGAAGGAGTTGGTAGGAAACAACTTTCTGGATGAGGAAGAACTTGCATGAAGAGCTAGTCCAACTAAAGATACCATCTGTACTACTTTGTCTTCATCACTAGCCTATAGAGCATTTTAAAATTTACTCTTGGACACTTAGGGATAACTCTTACTTGAATCTCCTCAAAATTGTTCTGCAGCATCCACATGAGCAGAGCTGGAAGTATGAAGTTCAGTTTGGGCAGTCTGTTCATTTTCACTCCTGTCATGCATACCACCAGCCAAAACAAACAATTGTTTCCCAAACCAACTAATTTTTTCCAAACCAGCTAATTATTTTTCAGTTTGAAAACAACACAAGGGAAGCAACTCATTTCATGCACTTATTAATTCCCCCTCAAAAAAAACCCCCCAACCCCGGGCAAAAGTTCTAGCCCCAATAAAGCCAATGCCCAGACTGGTTTAATATTCAGCACCATTCACTCCTGCCATGGCCAGTGCATCCCCTTGGGACAGAGACAGAGCCTAGCAAATTCCAACGCAGATATATCCGTCCAGAGAGTTGGGATCATAAAAAAGGGGAAATGGTAGCAATTTAATAAGTGAAAATAAATAACCTTGCATGAAACATTCCCCTAGAGAGGGGTGACAGACACAATGGTACTGGTTTTCCTAGCACAGTCAGTGCAAAACTCCAGTGACTTTACTGGCTGTTGGATCAGTCTCACAGCTCTGTCCATAGTTTGCCCCCAGTTTGCTGACTGCCCTGTACTCGGGATTAGTAACCACAGTGGCTGGAATTCCCTCTGGAGATGCTCCCTTCATTGAATCATTCACCCGTGTTAGAACCCTGCAGAAGTCCCTCCAAGACCAGACCCTGGGGATTGTGCCTTAGGTCATTTGCAGGGGTGCATTATGTAAGAAGCCTGTATTTGACACCGTCCAAAGATAACAAGAGTCCAACTCAGCTCGTTCTATAAAACTCTTTATAAAAATAAGTCAGAATTCGAGACAGATTGGTACAAACCGGATTGTTTGCATTTAAAGAGCTGTGATAAGAGGTCTTTAAGGAAGGTTTCAGTAAAGTCAGAGGAATAATTTGTTCTAATAACTGCTGAAGCATTTAGAGCTGAATCACAGAACTGTAGGGTTGCATGGTAAGGGTCATCTAGTCCTACCCGCACTCCAAGGCAGGATGCCCTCTATGTACAGCATCACAGGCAGGTGCTTATCCAGATGGTTTTTAAAAACATCCAAAGAAGGACATCCACAACCTCTCTTGGCAACCTATTCCATTGCTGCATCCACCAGAATGATGATGATGATAATTTTATTTATATAGCGCCCCCCTGCATTACATGGCATCCAGAGTGGGTCACAGAGTATAAAACAATATAAACAGTATACAACCATTTTAAACAATTCAAGACAATTTAAAACAATAATAAATTACTTTAAAATAGGGGAAGGAAAAAGGAAGGAGAGAGTACAATTGAGGGAACCAGCAGTGGATCCTAAAAGCATGTAGAAAATAAATATGTTTTCAGGTGCTTTTTAAAGGTAAGGAAGGAGGAACTGAGACGGACATGGGGGGGGGGGCAGGCGGGGAAGCGAGTTCCACACTGAGGGGCCTGCCACAGTAAAAGCCCAACCGCCCACTGACTTAAGGCATGATGGCGGAACCCCCAAACAGCATGTGGTTCCTGAGCGCAAATACCCACTGGTGTGAGACTCCAGAAGTAGTTCTCGAATAAAGCCAAAGCCTGAACCGTTCAGGGCCATAAAAACCAGCAGCGCGATCTTAAACTCAATCTGTCATTCCACAGGCAGCCAATGCAGAGAACACAGGGCGGGCATAATAGGATCATGCCTCCCCAAACCAGTAAGCAGCTATGTTGCTGCGTTCTGAACAAGTTGTAAGCGATGGATAAGCACTGCTACAAAAATCAAGCCTTGTAGTCACCAGGGAATGGGTGACTGTGACAAGATCAGCCTGGGATAAATAAGGGTGTAACTTACGTAAATTGCTTAGTTGAAAAAAGCATTTCTGACTCATATCCAACACCTGGGTTTTCATGGACAGAACGTGGTCAAAAATGACACTCAAATTCTTTACCTGGCCCACTACCTCCACCTGGGTCCCATCCACATTCAGGGGCCTGAGGGAGGTAAGGGCATCCTCATATTGGCTGCCCCTTCCCACCAACATCACCTCAGTCTTCCCCGGATTGAGCACGAGATAGCTCCAGGTGACTATATCACTCAAGCATTCCTTCAAGGCAGAGGCCAAGTTGGCAGGGCTTATAGGGCAAGATATACAGTTGCGTATCATCAGCACACTGATTATACTCAACCCCGTGCTTAATCATGATGGAATGAGGTTGCCTCTCCATTTGAGACACTGCTTATTTGGAGTGACCCCAAAATAAGCTGGAAGAGTCAGCTACACAAAAGATGGGGAGGCAGGGAAAAGAATGGGAGGACTAGCAGGAGTGATCTTTATCATCATGGAGGTTATTCCTTCACCATCTTCTGAAACCTTGATCTACAATGACATCATTAAGCCTCTGACATCTTGATTCTGATGATGCCTTAACTATACTGGACCAGAGAAAGGATACCAGTTGCCATCACCACTTCCAACTTGTGCTAAAACCTGAACTCCTCCTGGGATGGAACTCTAGACCCTTCAATTACTACTGTCTTCCCTTCCCAGTCTTCTTTCCCTTCTTCCTCTTATCCCCCTTTTGTCTAATAAGTTAAAGTTTTGCTTAGTTGGCCAGATATATCCACTTTCTTCTGCATCCGTGTTGTGTGCCTGTGTGACCAGAAAGGCATGCTAGAAACAATGCTGAAAGGCCGCGTCCTTGTAATCACTGCCAATGTCATGCATTTTTTTTGTCACCCGTTGCAACGTGCCCTCAGCCAGGGGATTCACTTTGAATCCATGCAGGGAGCTGGTGCAGAATGTAGCAGCCTGATTGGTGGTGAGGCCATCTCTCTGGGAGCCCTCCAGAGAGGGCATTTAAGGTGTTGGTTTTTCATCTGAAAAACCCAAACAGGGTTGTCCAACTGTTGGCCCATGGCCTGGATCCAGCATAGGAACTTGAGGAGGTAGCCTAGAGGTTGGACAGCCTTTTCCTAACATTGTTTGGGACTTACCGGCATATGATCTGCCTCTCTCCAGGTGATGGTGAGGATGCTGCAGGTGCAGTTGTGTCCATTAGACCCTGGAGTTGAAGCCTTCTAGACGAAGAAAGAAAGTGAGCTGGCAGTGGCTACAGGCCATTCCACAGGCCTTGGAACTTGCTTTCCCTTCCCATGAGAAAGCTGCTGACCTTTAAGTCATTGCTGTAAATTCCATTTATTTTCTAGGTCTATGGGGAATGAGTGGAAGAGAGTTTGATATTTTGATTGCCTGACTGGGTAAATGACTAGGTTTGTTTCTCTGGTTATGCCATGAATGGCATTTTATTTTAAAATAATTCTTTGGATGCCTAGAGCTAGGGGCAGGTGACATTTTTCACAATTCAATCAAAATGGGTCAGCAATTAAGCACCAGGTTATCTAGCAGACAAAAGGCATAGTGAGATCTTCTGGACAGCAGAGGACACAACATTCATCCATACTAGGAATAAGGGGCAAATTCTTAACAGTGGGTATTTTCAGACGTTACGAGATCATGCTCAACCACAGTGGGGAATGGTCCTGTACCGTCTGTCGGGGAACCGGAAGTTCCCCCCCAGATGTTTGCCACGGTCAATCGCGGCGGGGAATCACATTCACCATGCGATCGGCTGAACCGGCGCCGATCGTGTGGTGAATGTGATTCCCTGCTGCGATAAAGGGACCCGTCTCATCTGGACGGAAACCATGGCCCTTCAGGCGGGCGCTGTGGCCGCACTGGCCGTGGCGCCTGCCCGTCTCCCCAGAGGGCGGTCGGCATGGGAACATGGGGGGGGCGGGGCCGAGCGGCCACACGTTATGCCGCGCGGCCCCGTCTCCTCCCCGATTCCCCACAGGGATCAGCCAGCACATCTGTTGGATGTGCCGGAGTGATCCAGGCGGGGAATCATTTGGGTGATTCCAGGATGGGGCGAATGCTGTCCCGTCTCGTCTGAAATCACCCAGTGAGGGCAATTAACCACTGGAAACCCTACTTTTAGGGTATGGCTATGGTGGATTTTCCATCAATCGGAGTCTTTAAATTGAGACTGGCTGCCTTTCTAAAAAGTACAAGAGCTCTGGCTTTGATACAGGAATTATCTGGATGAAGATTTATGAGAAGTACCATGCAGAAGCTCAGGATAGACAACAACAGCCTCTTCTCTAGCCTCAAAAGCTACAAAAAGCTACAAAAATGCTAGTAGAATGTCAGTCTCTCCCAGCCTGTAAAATGGATCCCTTGCAAAGATACCCAAGGGTCACGGGTGACTCTAGAACAACTAGTTTGGGGGAGCAAAGGGGTGGCAAAGACCATTATTAGGGGAGCGAGGATTTTGCTATACATTAAATACTTTATAGAATGGAGGTCATTAATGTTGTTAGATTATTTACCCTATTAATGAAGCTGGATACACCTATTGTTGTGAGAAGCAGCAAATCTGTCTACAACTCTCTTCAGATCAAGAGACTTTGGGTATTTTCAGACGTGACGGGCCTGGAGGCCTGCCACGTTGAACCCCGGACTGGAATCTCTCTCAGATCCAGGTCCATGATGAAGCCGTCCGTCCGTCCTTCAGACGTGCTGGCTCCATCACTGTGGGGAATCGGGGAGGGAGCGGGGCTGTGTGGTGCGACGTGCGGCTGCATAGCCCCACCCCCCACGCTCCCTCAGCCGCCCGCCCATGGGGAGACGGGCGGGCATAGCGGCCAATGAGGCTGCTGCACCTGATCCCGTACCATGCTTCGGGGCACGATTCCGGACCGGGGCAAGGTAACTGACGTTACTTTTGCCCCTTTCCTTATTGTGGCCACTCTAACCATGGTTCTTGACCTTCCACCGGCCGGAGGTCCAGAACCGTGGTTAGGTTTGCCCCCTGCCAGAGATTCACTGTGGTGAACATCTGGCGGGGGTCAAACAGACGTTCATGGGAACACCGCCACCACAGGGCATCCACTGTGATCCTCTGTGGTGAAAGCCGTTTTCGTAACATCTGAAATTACCCTTTGACAACTTTTTTTCAATACCCATGACAGCCAAGTTCCTTAACTGGTCATTTGTCATGCGGTTCCTCAGGTAAATTTTCACTCATCAAAGGCATGAGAATGTTCTTTCATATGCAGCACTTGACGTAGGAATACTCACACCAATCACACATCATTTTTGTAGCTCATGAAAGGCAAGTTTGAGTTTTTTCAAAAAAAATTAGCAGCTGCAGCAAACTGTCAATCTTTGACTTCTGCTCTTCTTCATAGTGTTTAATTACTTTTGGCAAGAGTTTCACCTCAGTTTCCATACTGTCTATATCGCATCCATGATGTTCTGCAAGTGGTTTTAATTTTAAAAAGTCAAGAAAGTTCTCACACTTTGGGTTAAGGCAACTAACATCAAGAAGAACAGATTTATTTCCAGAAAAATCTTCTTTGAAGCTCTTGTTATTCTATCAAGCACTGGCAAAAAGACATGTTTTCTGAAGTCTTATTTCTCTAAAAGGGGTTGTCCTTCACTTGACACTTCTTCAGTCAAAATGTATTCTTGAAGTGTTTTACGAAGCTTCCATACATGACAGCATACTACCTGAACTTCAGGTTTCAAATCATTGTCTAAAGCTATGGTAATGCCGTCACTCCATATTTCACCAAATGACTCTTCTGAATGATCTCTCATGTTCAGAAATTCACTGATTAGGGCATTTACAGACAAGCATGCCTGAAAGTCACACTCAGCTACTTGCAAAAAGTCAGATATGACTTTAAGCAGTTGAAGAATGTTTGTGAACATGCAAAGGAGAACAATAAAGCCAAAGTCTAATACTGAAAAAAGACCTCTTGCACCCAGTGCCCTGTCAGCTCTTGACATATCTTGAGATAATACAGTGAGTGGCACAAAAATGGCTGGAAGTGTCTTTTTCACAGCATTACAATCAGAAGCTTGGCTTGCCCATCGAGTGTCACAGAGCTTCTTTAATTCCCAAACTTTATTTTTGGGTTGTAGTTTTTTCTGAATGGCTATGAATTTAGCATGTGTAGCTGATCCAGAGAGAAAAATGTACAATTTCTCCAGGATACTGAAAATATTTAGTGCATGTGTATTTCCTTTGTATACATCAACGATAACTAAATTGAGCCTGTGATTGAAACAGTGACTGTACAATGCTTGAGGTACTTCTTCCAGTAGGAGAGTTTGTACACCATTAAGATTTCCACTCATCACATTTGCACTGTCATAGGTCTGGGCAACACAGTTCTGTATATCAGTACACACTGTGACAATGTGCACTTCATGTACTGAAGGAGAGACTTTGCATCAANGGCGGGGAATCACATTCACCATGCGATCGGCTGAACCGGCGCCGATCGTGTGGTGAATGTGATTCCCTGCTGCGATAAAGGGACCCGTCTCATCTGGACGGAAACCATGGCCCTTCAGGCGGGCGCTGTGGCCGCACTGGCCGTGGCGCCTGCCCGTCTCCCCAGAGGGCGGTCGGCATGGGAACATGGGGGGGGCGGGGCCGAGCGGCCACACGTTATGCCGCGCGGCCCCGTCTCCTCCCCGATTCCCCACAGGGATCAGCCAGCACATCTGTTGGATGTGCCGGAGTGATCCAGGCGGGGAATCATTTGGGTGATTCCAGGATGGGGCGAATGCTGTCCCGTCTCGTCTGAAATCACCCAGTGAGGGCAATTAACCACTGGAAACCCTACTTTTAGGGTATGGCTATGGTGGATTTTCCATCAATCGGAGTCTTTAAATTGAGACTGGCTGCCTTTCTAAAAAGTACAAGAGCTCTGGCTTTGATACAGGAATTATCTGGATGAAGATTTATGAGAAGTACCATGCAGAAGCTCAGGATAGACAACAACAGCCTCTTCTCTAGCCTCAAAAGCTACAAAAAGCTACAAAAATGCTAGTAGAATGTCAGTCTCTCCCAGCCTGTAAAATGGATCCCTTGCAAAGATACCCAAGGGTCACGGGTGACTCTAGAACAACTAGTTTGGGGGAGCAAAGGGGTGGCAAAGACCATTATTAGGGGAGCGAGGATTTTGCTATACATTAAATACTTTATAGAATGGAGGTCATTAATGTTGTTAGATTATTTACCCTATTAATGAAGCTGGATACACCTATTGTTGTGAGAAGCAGCAAATCTGTCTACAACTCTCTTCAGATCAAGAGACTTTGGGTATTTTCAGACGTGACGGGCCTGGAGGCCTGCCACGTTGAACCCCGGACTGGAATCTCTCTCAGATCCAGGTCCATGATGAAGCCGTCCGTCCGTCCTTCAGACGTGCTGGCTCCATCACTGTGGGGAATCGGGGAGGGAGCGGGGCTGTGTGGTGCGACGTGCGGCTGCATAGCCCCACCCCCCACGCTCCCTCAGCCGCCCGCCCATGGGGAGACGGGCGGGCATAGCGGCCAATGAGGCTGCTGCACCTGATCCCGTACCATGCTTCGGGGCACGATTCCGGACCGGGGCAAGGTAACTGACGTTACTTTTGCCCCTTTCCTTATTGTGGCCACTCTAACCATGGTTCTAGACCTTCCACCGGCCGGAGGTCCAGAACCGTGGTTAGGTTTGCCCCCTGCCAGAGATTCACTGTGGTGAACATCTGGCGGGGGTCAAACAGACGTTCATGGGAACACCGCCACCACAGGGCATCCACTGTGATCCTCTGTGGTGAAAGCCGTTTTCGTAACATCTGAAATTACCCTTTGACAACTTTTTTTCAATACCCATGACAGCCAAGTTCCTTAACTGGTCATTTGTCATGCGGTTCCTCAGGTAAATTTTCACTCATCAAAGGCATGAGAATGTTCTTTCATATGCAGCACTTGACGTAGGAATACTCACACCAATCACACATCATTGAATGATTTCATTTTGTATTGAAGAGTGGGTGTATTTTGCATTGTGTAGTCCACATTCAATTTTCTTTCTTACTACATCATTGTATTTGGCTATTAGAGTCAGGAGCTCCAGAAAGTTGCCCTTGTCATCTCTGACTTTACTCTCATCTTTTCCTCTTTGAGCAATCCCCCGGACTGCAGTGAATCTCAGGATATCTGCCACAACTTCGATGTACATACGATTCTCTTGCACTAAAGCAGAATATGCAGCAGTAATTTGTGATTGAACTGAAAGACAGTCCCCTTTGGAATTAATATCTCTGAATGAAGACCATGCCACTTGACAGCTCTTGTGAGTCCGACTATTTTCATGTTGTCGGAAACCTGCATCCTTTGCCATAGCTTTTCTTCCAGTTGCAGAAGCCATTGCCAATAAACACAGATTTTTCTACAGCAACAGATGTTGAAAAAATCTGCCTAGGAAGCAGTAAGCTGCATATTCATCCAACCCATGGATATAAACCAAACCACTCTCTTTTGAAACTTCTCCACTCATTCTTGTATTTTGTTTGAGGATAAGACATTAGCTGTGGTTGTTTGGGGCCGTCAGATACAATTTGTACAATATCACAGGGTCCTGGTGGAATCCCTGAGTTTATTTTATTACCAGGTGGGTTCTTCACGTCCAGTTTCTCTTGATGGTGCTGCATCACCCTGGCATTTCCCTCTACCTCTTCTTCATCTGATAAAGGCTCTGTCTCTGATACTGAGTGTTCTTCTACTTCTAATTCTTCTATAATATAATCTTCATCATTATCTAAGGTACAGAGTTTGGAGGTAATACTAGCAGAGCACTCAATTTTCTGACAAAAGGCCTGTTTCGGGCAAAGTGGAGGGCAAGTCTTGTTGAATGTTGGAGTATCTGCTTTTCTTTGAGGCATTTTCTTTCATAAAAAGTTCTGAAATTGTCATTGATCGTTTGCTTGACATTTTAAAATGTATTCAGAAAAGGGGCCAGATTCCTCTTGTAAACTACTGTCTTGGATTAGGCCAAATCTTCCAGTCTGGGCTTTCCAGGCTAGTTTCCTCTTCCTATCCAAGACCCTGGGTGATTTCAGACGTGACAGGCCGCTAGTCGCCCCGGCACGGAATCACTGCAGGAATTCCCCGCCGGGATCACACTGGTGTGCCGGCTGATCCCGGCAGGGAATCGGGGAGGGGGGCGGGGCTGCACGGTGCAACGTGCGGACGCACGCCCCCCGCTCCCTCGCTGCCTGCCCTCTGGGGAGACGGGCGGGCGCCGTGGCCAATGCAGCCGCAGCGCCTGCCCGAATTGACCACGGCCCGGAATCTCGCCGCAGATTCCGGGACGTGGTAGTCGTCCAGATGGGACGGGCCCCTTCATCATGGCGGGGAATCACATTCACCATGCGATTGGGGCCGGCCCCACCAGTTCCGCTGATTGCGTGGTGAATGTGATTCCCGACTGCGATTGACGCAGGTTAACATCTGGGGGTGAACTTCCATTCCCCCTTCAGACGTGATGAGACCTTTCTCGCCCGGTGGGAATCCACCGTGGTTGAACGTGATCTCGTCACGTCTGAAAATACCCCCTGTGACAGGAAAGACTGGGGTGGGGAGGGAGGTCAGTGCCAGCCGAAACCTGCAGGGGAGATGACCCCTGCACCCCTCTGCACATGGTTTCACCCAGCCCTGTTACTGGCCAGGAAACTAGGGGGTTGGCCAGGAGGAGCCTCCTACCTACCTGCAGTGGCTTCTGCTTGTTTCTGGGGTGGAGGAGTGAGTGAATGAGGTTTCTTTAAACACCTGCAGCCTTTAAAAAATATTAATTCATGCTATAGGACCTGAATATACTATGACTGTGTTGTCTGACAGTTTGCTGTAAAGCTCCAGTCAGGTCAATGGGGGAGTGAAAGGGGGAACAGGAAATATTTTGAGGGGGAGCATCTGCCGCCCCTTGGAGTCATCCCTGCCAAGAGTTCATAACTTTAGGGCATAGGGTTACCGTGTCTTCCGCTTTGACCCCAAGATTCCCGTATTATAGGCCAAAATGGGAGTCTTGGGCTCAAATTGCAAAAAGTGGCACCCCTATTAGGGCACCCCTGGCAAGGCAGCAAGTATATAATAGATTCCCCCTCACTAGGGATGGGGTGTACCTTCCATGCTCCACCGACCCCAACAAACAGAAGATTCAGTGCAGTCCCATTTAGGTTCAGCACAGCCTCCTTGGACTGGTATATTTTTTGTATTGCACAGAGACCACTAGTCCCTCCATCCCTGCCTCCCCAGTCTCATTCCTAACCTTCAGATCCCACTCCCACAGCCCCTGTTTCAAACACAGACACACCCACTCACATCCCTTATAGGCTTACGCCCATCTTGCTCCCCCTTTTATAGCTTTTCTCCCAGCTAGCTAGCATTTGTGCCCTACTGCTCCCAGCTCGAGGCAATTAGCCCCTCTCAATGACTGGGATGCAACTCTCCAAAGAGTGCATCACTGCATCCTGCAAAGACTTTATAACAGCACCCTGCTACAGCTAGCTAAAGAAGGATGAGTCATTCCTCGCTCTCTGAGCTACTGTAAAGGTTCACTTGTACGTGGCTTTGAGAATAAATCCTCATGGGAAAGGTGCGGAGTATGGGATAACAGCAGCAAAATCTGTCCAGGGAAACTAATGATTTTTACTGTTTGGGCTACAAGCATGTTGCCTGTTTGGTACAAGGTCATTAAAAAACCCAACTGGCGAGAACACTGACCCAAACCCCATCTCCTCTAATCCCCAGCAGGAATAGTGCCCAAGGTCAAACTGCTCCCTAACCCAACAGTAAAGTGGAGGCGAAAGAAATTCATAGGATCTTTAACTCTTTCAGCCACCTAACATTTCACACCCATTTTTCTCTGCCTGAGTCTCATAGCTCTTTCTAGGATTTGCTCCAGTTCAAAGAATTTTTGAAAAAATAAACAGCTGGGGAAAGCGTGCATATGAGAAAACAGCCTGAGGATTTTTCTTACATATCCTCCGCTCTGCTGCCATTCAGTAACCCAAGCATAACAGGCTGGATTTGTAAGTTCCCAGCACACAGCAGCAGATCCCATTGTGACACCAAGGCTGTGTCCCCAAGAAAGAGTAGCAAAAATGACCTGTTAGTCCCCAATTCCCATCCCTGGAGCCCATCACGCCCTTGCAGCAGAAGTGTAGCTAAGCTGCAATGGGCTCTAGTGCAGTCGATGGGCTGGGACCCCCGCCACCTTCTTCTCCCAGAAGCAGGGGTCACAGCTGCACTAGAGATCATGCCCTGCCCCCATGCTTATGGCCCATGAATGGTCCTGGCCCTTATAGCTACACCATTGCTTTGCAGTGCTTAATTTGTTTTTTTAAAGGCACCAGAGCTCAAGCTTGTCCCGGAAGTCCTGTCCCTAGACCCCAAATGCATGAGAGTATTCAGAAGCACTGACCGGACTGCCCTGATAGGCTCACCGCTCCGCCAGCCAAAACACTCCATGCCAGACAGCTGTTGAGTGGCAAGAGTAGCCCCCTCCTCGCCCTATCAGGGGGTTCTGTGAGTGAGGAGGTGCAACTATTGCTACCCAGCACTGGGGTGTGTTTTGCCACCAAATTGCTGAGGGGTGGCAGCAGTGACACCCATCCCCACTGGATCCTGGCCCCCATCCAACTTTATCCAATCAGGGGTGGGGTCTTGCAGTGGAGCAGCAGTGACAGGAGCTTGATGGAGATGCCAGAACTGACCCTTGGCAAGAATTAAGCCTGGCCCCCTAGTGCTCTACTGGGACTCCTGCAACCCCCCTTTGGCTCCTGCACAAACAGCATCATGCTAGGGCATTAGAGACCACACTGGCTTGGAAGGGAATATTCTAGTGAGTCTACCACACCATTTCCCCACACAGACACTAACAAGTGCATTTCTTTCTCCCAAGCCTGTTCCCTGCAGCTATGTTACTCTGCCAGGCACCATCTAGCACTGCTCAGCCGGCACACGCCTGCCCTCCGCAGCCTACCCTGCTTCTTTGAGGGCCAAGCCCCGGCAGCACTACGCTTCAAACACAGAAAACATGCATCACTTCATGTATCGTCGAGCCAGTCGACCAGCTCTTTCTCCTTCTAGTGAATTTCCAAGCTGCTTGTCAAACTCCCTCCTAATCCGCCTCTGTCAGGAACCATTAGAGGCATTTGGCCCCTCCAGCCCAGAGCCTGACAGCAGTGACAGAAACAAATTAGCCTCTTCTGCTCTGACAATCTGTGGGAGACCACAGACTACCGGGAGGCATTGCAATCACAGCCTGTTGTGGGGGGATGGGGACCAATGCACAGGGGGTTTAGTTACCATGGAAAGCGGGGTCTCTGAGCCTGGGCCCTGGACTCTAGAGGGGCCCTTTGAAAGAGTCCTGAGCACTGCTAGGAAAGTTTCAGGTTGTGGAGGGGGGCCAACACTCTACCCCTGCCCACTTGGAACATTTTGTAGCAGTGCTCAGACTGTCTGCAAGAGCCCTGCCTAGAAGGAAGTGGAGAGAGTGAGCGGGGTTAGAGTGCTCTTCCTGTCCCAACTTGCTCTTAAAACCTCCATTCTGGCAGTGTTGCTCCTGCTCCGGGGAGGGGCATGGGAGTGGGTACCCAAGAGCCAGGGCATCTTGTGTGGGAGGCCAAGGGCCCCATTGGGAGGGTCGCTGCTTAGAGAGACCGTGTCCCCTTTCTCTTAGTAGGACACATAAACCCGGGCCCACCACAGCCAATGCAGTCTGTATCCCACTCCCCACCACCACTGCTGCAGGCAGGCCTGGGCCTGCCTGCAGCAGTGCTCTCCAAATCTGACAACTTAGTGCTCTCCAAATCTGACAACATGAAGTCAATTCAGCAAACTCCTGCACCCTTCTCCCCATTTCATTCCCCAAGGTTCAACGGTAGCAGGGATGCCCCTACACTGGCCTGTCCCACTACCATGGCCAAGGTGTCTTAATTTTTTCCTGCTGTAGGTGTGTGCCCAAGGGGGCTGAACTGAGAAAAAGGAGTGAAAGGGCCCTGGTTTTTTTTGCCAGGTTTCAGACAGCAAGCTTTCAGGGTCTCTCATGGGGTAGAGGTCAGTCAGAGGCAGGGGATAGTCTGTTCCCAGGTCTAAAGAGAAGGAACGAGAAGGAGCCATTGTTGATCCTTCATATTGCTTCGATAACCGGGATTTCCCCTAGGTGATTAGTATCCCAGAGGGGTAGGGTGAAGCTGGGCAAGACCCAGGGTGATCAGAGTTTTAGGAGCAAGTTTTCAAAAGTATTCAGCCCCAACCAGCTCCCATTGAGAACAATCAATAATCCGGGCAAGAACATGCGTTAATCTCCCTCCCACCAAGAACAGTAACCTCCCTCTCCCATAGACAACCCACCCCCCTCCAGCTAAGAACACTG
This sequence comes from Sphenodon punctatus, assembly GCA_003113815.1. Classification (NCBI taxonomy): domain Eukaryota; kingdom Metazoa; phylum Chordata; class Lepidosauria; order Sphenodontia; family Sphenodontidae; genus Sphenodon; species Sphenodon punctatus. The sequence continues at coordinate 109,491 of QEPC01005433.1, read as the reverse complement.
GAGAGTCCTGTTCCTCCACATTATTAGTTCCCTTCTCTAGTAGGTTCCTATAATGCTCCTGCAGCTCTGTGTTTGGGAATGGAGTATCCAGAGGCCAGAGATTATAATGTGGGTAGAATGCACTGCCCCCTGCTGACCCTTGTAGGGATTGCAATGGTGTTGCTATGATCCCATAAATGGTGCACAGCAGGAACAGAAATTGGTAAAGGGAGTGGAGGGAAGAAGAGATGATGTGCCCAAGCACTGACTGGGAGTAGTCTGCGTGCAGGGGGCAGGGCTGGGAAAGCCTGTAGGTATTTATAGGAGAGCCTCAGACTGGGGAAAGGAGGCCTGCTGTCTGCAGCAAAGAGAGACGGGAAGGGAAATTACACATTTTCCAGTGATCCATGAACAGGCTGAGTTTCCTGGCTTTACATTACATGCTAAAGAATTCTTGCCTGGTCCCTTGCCAGAAAGCAGAGTTTGCCTGAATGCAAATCACTGATATCGGCAGAATATCGAAAAACCGGTCACTTCCAGCCCCCAGGGAGCCCAGCGCCAAACACGAGCAGCAGCTAAAGTAATCAGAGGGTCTGCCACGACTCAGGGATCCCAGTCCTCCACCCTGTGAGCAGCACTAACAGCCTGAGTAACTCTAGGAGCAGGAGTCCGGCAGGCTCTCTGGGTGTGAATGGCAGCCCATCCAGGCCTGGCTGTATCCTGAGATGCCGCGGAGGACAGTGCCTTGGCTCCAGACGCAGGCTTTTTCTGCTGGAGATCTAGGGCAGGGGGTGGGGGAGGCGGCTGTTCTGGCTCCAACCCTGTTTTTAATCTTTAGAGGGCTCAGCTTTGATTCAGTGTCAGCACAGAGTCTATGCAGAATCACTGCCCTCCTTTTGAGAGGCTGGGAACATTCTCCCAGAAACAGCCCAAGTGGCTTCAGACAGGTCCGTCTCTGGCAGATTTACGTATGGTGCAGGCAGGCAATTAGAGAACGAGCTTGGCGGGACTAGGTCAGGCGCAGGGAAACTTTTCCCTCCTTCAGGACACTTTGAAAATTAGTACAAGCTCCATGGGCCACATAGGAATTGGGGTGAGAGTGCTTAAGGGGTATGAATGGGAGAAGGAGGAAGGGAGGGTCGAGATCATGGATCTATGCCATGCATCTGTCCCTTATCCTTGTGCACATGCCCTCATCTCTGCTCCTGTCCCCATAGCTCACTCTTTTAGTGCTTAAGGGATGCCCCTACACTGGCCTCACCTGTACTGGACTGAATCCATGGGCTAGATCTAGGAATTAGAAGGGGTCAAATATAAATGAGCCATAGGCTGGATTTGGCCCACATTTATGTGCTGGATTCAGGGAATTTGGGGCCCCATGCAAAATGGTGGGGCAGGCCCCCTCCTAACAGAAATGTCTGATAGACACATTGACTCACTCATTGGAAAAAGGCAACACTGCAGAGCCTGTAGCTCTGGTAAGTAATTATGTGTTGAACTTGTTACTAGTGTAAATTTACAAACGCTAACAATCATGTGTTTCGGAGGATCCCCTCTTAAATTATCACGAGCCCTCCACAAGCTGGGAGGGCTTCCCATGGTTGAAGCTCTGTGGCCCCATAGTTTATGCCAGTGCCCTCATGTTGTCATTTCAGGTTTATTAATGGATCCCAGGTATTTTTTTGGGGGGGAGGAGGGGCACATGGAGCCCTGTGCAGTTGCATAGTCTGCACTTATCTGATTCCGGCCCTGCACAGAGGCCAGAGGTTGCAGGCTAGGCAATCCAGGCTTTGCAGAGACAAGGGTGAGCTGTTAAGTCCATGCACTAGGGCCCCAGCCCCATGACTGCCCTCACTCAGCCCATCTGGAGGAATCCCAAGAGATGGCACCCAGCAAGCAAACAGCACGCCACCCTCCATGGTGCCTCCAATTCGCCAGGAATGGGAGGCTGGGCTGTGGGACTGAAGACGTCTTGGGGCTACAACAGCAGTAGTTGGGGAGCCTGGTGCAGCAGCTGCAGGAGGGAGGGCAGTGGGGGTTTGTGCTGTTGCCTGCAGACACAGCACCACCCCCAGGAGGTGCTGCTTTGGACAAGTATCCCTCTTGTCCAATGAATGGGCTGGCTCAGCCTGGGAAGTTGCAATCTTCTTGTCTGCTAACTTCGGGGAAGCTGAGGGTGTTCAGTGGCCTGCAGGGTCAGGCTTTCCATGCACAAGTGCATTTGGGCCCTGCATGAGTGGGGCTGCGGTCCCAAGGTCAAAGGCGGCATTTCATGTTTGCAGATGGATGAGTGCCTCAACGCTTTCTCTCTGCAGTGTTGCCGATCAATCCCCTTCGATGTACAAGACCCGGTGGTGAACTCACTGAGAAATGACTGTTGGGAACATTGCCTGGGTGTTTACAGCAGCCAATCCTGAACCCCCGCAGCCAACAGACAAAGCATTTAGTTTTTTTGCTTTGTAACGCAATCAAAAATAAAAAGGGACACATGATCTAACAGCAGTGGGCCAGCATCCCCTGTCGGGATTTGGAGGATGCTTGCCCAGTGCTGAGCACAGGACACTTCTGCAGAACAGCAGGCATCTCTTGTCCCTGTTCCTTTTGAATCCCAAAGGTGTTTGAGGAAACTCTGCACAAAATACTGTTCAACATTTGGACTCTGCAAAGCATTGCCTGCTCCTACATTTCCCCCACCCCTCTGCCCCAAAACCCATGAGGCTTGGTAACATGAGCACATGGCTGCAGATCTGTCAACTCTATGGGTTTTCCCCCAAAAAAATCAGGTTGGAGAACCTTTTTGCTCCCATGGGCCATTATGAAAGTTAGTACAAGTTCCTTGGACTGCATAAGAGTTGGGAGCAGGGTGCTCAAGGGGAATTCTCAGAATGGGAGATGGAAGGATCAGTTCCAGATCATGTGTTTTCAAAAGCTGCCATGAGCTTGTGGGGAAAAGAACACCTTATTGGCTGCATTCTCCTTTTTCTCCAATGCTTCAACCGATCAGAGCTGCTGCACAGGCTGATGGACAGTTTGATCCTCAGCTTGTTAAGCTGACAAGACTCTCATCTACACCTCACAGCTTTCTAAACCAAGGGCTGAGCTCTGCACTGCAGCCTCTGAGGGCCAGCTGAGCAGCCACTGCTTCCTGAGCAGCTCCCCACTACGGTTACTAGGTTTAAAAATCTGAAGGGGTGTTTTCAGACTACCCCGCATGGCCATCCAGGAGCCATGAAGCCAACCGGACTGTCCATCTGAAGGTGGAGAAGCCGGATGAGCCCTCTCAGGAGCCACGGAGCACCCACTCATGGCCACGCATGGATCACTGCTGGGAAATCCAGAGTGCTCCATGTGGGGCACGCCAAATAGCTCCGTGACAACAGGCAGCCATGGAGCCCCGGCCCACATGAATGGTGGCAGCCAGCCATGCCAGGAAACATATTCATGCATATCAAGGCAATAGGGGGCAGCACACAGGGTGTCCCTCTTTGGGTGTTTTCAAACAAGCAAGGTGATGGGGTGGGGGAGTCCATGGCTGTCAAGCGACACTGCTCAGAGAACTGTGGGCGGGGGAAGCAATCTTTGCAAGTCTCTAGAACTGGCCAGGAGTGCTGGGGAGCCCGGGTTCCCCAGCACTTAATGCCCGGAACATGTCACTTGCAAGGCCAGCCCGGCACCCTTCCCCCTCCCCCATGCTCTGTGGCATAGCAGCTGCCTCCGTAGCCACAGTAGCCATGCTGGGAACCGCCCAGCTGACGTACTCCCTGCCCACTCACTCCACCTGTGTGGGTGCTCCGTGGCAGTGTCATTGAACAGCCACGGGCACCCCCTCCCCCATCACTTTGCTTGTTTAAAAACACTCAAAGACACTCTTATGTGCTGCCCCCTATTGCCTTGATAGGCATAAATATGTATAAATTAACTACTGCCCAGTTCCCCAGCCCCATGCCAAGTTGACACACAGCTCCTCACACCCACAAATGGGAGACACGCACAGTCTCACACCAGGCCCACACTCTCACTGTAGGAGACACCAACCCCCCCACAGGCCCCCTTGCCCAGCTGCATTCACCCCATGTTCAGCTGCCAACCATCCAGACTCATATCAGGGGATCCTGGCTCTCTCTTCTGAGACACCCCCTCACCTAGCACAGACCCTTAGCATTTTTTGATCTGGCACCCCCTAATCAGGGTCTGGAGGTTGCTTTGAAATTATCCAAATCCACACTGCTGCCCCCACCCCCCATAAAACTCTACTTGGGGTGGGTTCCTGGGTTTCCCTGGCTGTGTTTAGCTGCTCTGACCTGGTGCCGTGGATTCTCTAACTGTGGCTGCTGCTGCCCAGCTCCAGCTAGGGGGTGGGGGGGTGGGGGGGGGAGAGGGGGCACTACTGAACCCAGAAGTGATGAGTCAGCAGGAGATTCCCCCTCCATGTACTAGCAGGCTGCAGCGGCCCAGCCATTCGCTTGTCAGTGGGAAGGGTAGGAGAGCAGGAACTCTGCGGCGGCAAGAACCCTTTCTGCTCTGCTGCCCCCTCATGCTGGCTACCCTACCTATACTGCAGGGAAACAGGGGGAGGGGGGATCAATGATAGGAAGGACAAGCAGGAACAAACAGCGATGGACGGACGGGTGGGGTGGGGGGAGCGAGATTTCTAGCAGTCCTAAACAAACTAGGATATTGTATGTAACGTGAGGGATGTTTCCCCCACCCCCAAAAAAGAACCCCCCCTCCACCCGCAAAGGGAAACCTGGCAACTCTGCTTCCCCACCCTCCTCTAGGGCTACCTCTCACCTCTCTCTTCAGATTACTCCACTCTGTCCCCATTCCCTCGTGAGGTTGCTGCTGTTGAGGGGGCTAATTCACTGATCCCAAACTCTCTTACAAGCCTGCTGCTTAGGGAGTGGCTCTCCTCCCGTGACTGTGCTGACCTGATCCCCTAACCACGCCACTCCACTCCACCCAAGGAGTCTGTGGGGAATCACTGCCTTTTCTATCCCACATATTGGATTGACAGAGAGTCCAATACCTTCCCTCCCCACAACACTTCCCTTCAACCCCACATATAGCCATTAGCCAATATTCGAAGGAAAGCTTTAGGGGAAGCGACACTGTCTTGGGTGACTCATGGGGGGGGGGATGTGCCCCCCCCGATTTTCAGAAGCCCTATAGAATCCTACAGAACCCCTGCCCAGCCCCACTCCTGTGCCTGCCCACCCCCCATTGACACTCCTGAGGCCTGGTCTGGTCCTGAAGCCACATTGAGCTCTGCTGGCTCCAGTTCTGTGGTCCTGGGTAGCCCTTCTCCCTATGGGTGGGGTTTCCTATCATTAGGAGTCTGACTAGGAAGCTGGGCCCTGCTGGGGGAGGAGAGGGGTGTTGCCACACAGAGCGGGGCCTATACTGTTAGAGTTTAAATTCCATGTATTATGATTCCTAAATGGCTTTTAAAAATTATCTGGGGACCTTCTTATGTTATGGGACTAGAGAAGCTTATTCCATGGGCCATTTAGAAGGGATGTGACGGTGTATTAGGAGGGATGTGATGGTGTATTAGTCTGCCTCAGATTAGATGCTACTGTACAACATTCTCAGCTAGATACAAAAGATGGCTAATCAGAGAATTGTAATAAAGATCCAATCCCTGTTCTGTATGGTGCTCTAGTTTAACCAATGAAATTGTATCTTTTCAATCCATGTTATAAGCTCTTAATGAACATTGCAATCTCCTCTCTGGTCCTCCATGTCTCTGGCTAGTGGGTTGTGTGCAAAAGGAAGTGGAGCTAGAGTGTATAAAAGAAGGGTCCTCTGTGAATCGTGTGTGGGTCGAGCATGTCAGGTGAGGAGAGCAGATTGGAGGTGCCAGTGAGAAGCAGGTGGGGGAAATACTGCGTGACTGTGATGGGCAGAAACTGAGTAGTGTCAGTGGAGCATATTGTACAGGTCAGGAGCATTGATTTTATATATATATACATACATAGAGTTGAGTCATTGAAGAAATTTCCTTCAATAGAGAAATTTGTTTTACGCAACATTCCTATGGCTGAGCGTAGTTCCTCCTAGGGGAATGTGTAACGGCACGGTTCCCTGGGGTAAGTTGTGTTGGGATCAGATCCCATTTAGACAGTCTCTTAATTGAATTCAGCTCAAGTCACTTGCTTTTGGAACTTAACACACATTCTTTATTTCACAGTCTATAGCAGTTCAATGTCTCCACCATCTTATATAGTCTCTATATGCTATTATTACTGCCAGGGAACAGCTCTCTGGCACCCGAGTCCCTAATCCTAGCCAGGGCACTCTCCTTTGGCTGTTATTCACTGTTCAGAAACAGCTCACGGCCAGCTCGCCAGGATCCAATACAGTCCCTCCAGCACCCTGGAGAGTATAGAGTGTGAGGTCCCTTCAGTTCAGGCACCAGGCTTCTACAAACTGCCCAATCCTGGCATCAGCACCTTGGAGAAGGTTCCTCTATAGCCCAGCTTTCACCAGAGATCCTTCCTCTTCTTCAGCCAGGCACTGATTGACTTTTCTGGATGTGCCTTCTCTTATATACCCTGAGTGGGAGTGGCCAACCCTTACATTCTTCAACGTTTAAAGGGCTAGTGTCCTCCCATGCTCCCCACACTACACAGCTGCTTTTCCTTAACCACTGTCCTCTTGCTGGCACAGCGCCAGCAGCTCCGCTAGTCAAGTCCACTAGCTGGCACTAGTTGTCCCTTTTAAAGAAAGTTCCCCTCCCCCTTCAAACACACTCTTCTGCCCCGAAGCAGAGCCACTCTTGGCATCAGAGGGCAGAAGCTGTACCCTTTCCCGAAAGCTCTTCTCTGTGGACTGGGGAATAGTGATTTTTATATGCTTACCTGTGGAGATTCCTGAAAATGTTAGTGTCCACATTTGAAAATACTGACCTTGCTTACAGTCTCTCTCCCCAGCATTTGGAGACTCACGCATGGACGAAGCAGGGAAATTTTATTATTAACTCAGACGAAGAACATTTATTCCACACAATGAGTCACTAGTAATACCACATCCAGCAGCATCACTGCTTCCTTCAAAAGTCTCAATTTCCTTGGCCATGCTGGACTAGATCCCAGTCAGTTGGGCTGAAGTTTCCTGAGCCATCTTCCACCTTAGCCCTTACCTAGAAGGCACAAACCTAGAGTCAGCAGTGAGGAAAGGCACAGTCAATACAGGAACACATGCACAGTGACTACCATTTCCAGGGTTACAGTAGCTCCAAGTGGCCCTGCTGCTGGATTTTAGATCAGCATTTCTTGTTTATATTGGGCTTTGGAGGGGTGTCCTATGTCTCAGGGTAAAGAGTGTTGGTCCCCAGAGACAGGGATGAGGTGGGTGAAGAGCCTGGGTTCAAGGGATGCAGGGACTCCAACAAGGGCACCAGCAGAATTATTGCTTTGCCATGCCCCTTTCTGATGTGATCACGCCTCTTTCCAAGCTTTGTGACATCATGACACTTGGACGTGGTCATTTCAGAAAGGGGTGGAGTGAAAGGGCTCTCCGCCCCCTCTCTGACATGAACACACCCCTTTTCTAAGCATCATGACATTACAACACTCAGAAAGGGCAGGGCCAGGTAGGAGGTGGAGAGCAACTGCAGACCCTTGCTTCCCCCTCCTGACCTATGGAATCCAGCATCTTGCATGTTTTTCTCTCAAGGTAGGTGCTGCATGGTGGCCTGACCGTGCCTGCTGAACCAGGCCTGTGCCGGGGGGTCGGGGCTCTGGCTAGTCCCTATGGAGTGCCAAGCAGAGAAACAGCAACCAGAACAAGTGTTTCTCTTTTGTTTGCCTGATTTGCAGCCTCTGGCCTGGAGCCACCCTCCATGTGTGCTCACTGTGCCATGGGCTCTGCTGACTCATGGACAGGCCTGGAGAGGAGATGGGGGTCACATGCAAATATGGTTCTCATAAGAGAATGGAAATTTTTAAAAGCAGTATGAGGTCCTGGCAGGGGTTGTGCAAGCAGCCCCTGGGGCTCAGAAAGGGCTGAAGGGACAACATTCAGTAAGGTCTGCAGAAAAGAGGCATGAAAACAATGGGGAAGGATTTGTGTAGCGTCTACAACCTCTGGTCAGTGTTCCAGGCCCAACAGGTGAGACAGTAGGGAGGGGAGGATCATGTGGAGCAGACACCCTGTGGGTAAATGTGCAACAGAAGCAACCTTCCCTTTCCCCTCCCCCCTCTCCCTACCCCACACTTGGCTTAATTAGGTGGCATGCAGGAATGAAGTACTAGCCAGGACCCTGGTTGGTCAGAGAGGAGTGGGAGGAAGTTTAATTTCTCATTTCTCAATTCCAGTTTGCCTCCTATTGGAGAGGGAGAAGTGCCACCTCCCAAGTAGAGACTTGGGATTGGTTGCTGTCCCCCTGATAGGGTCTGGGCTAATCATAAGGTGGGGAGACATCCTAGAAGAATCAGAGAGACACTGGGTGCTTTCCAAATGTGATGGCAGCATAGTTTAAACCCACTTTAGCGTGGGTTAAACCGGGTGCCGCCGTCACGTTGAAACATGGTCAACAAATGTTGGCATGGTCTGGCTACCGACCAGGGTGTGCTAGCCCGGGCTGTGACTTGGGGAAATACCTGAGTCACAGCCTGGGCTTGCCTTAGTGTGACCATCCATCTCCTTTAAAAGAGGACAGTTATTTATTTATTTTCTTTATTTATTTTCATAAATTTATACCCCGCCCCTCCTGCAAACAGCTCGGGGCGGCTTCCAACAATAAAAACACATACAATATGTATAAAACAATTTAAAACAAATTAACAATACCAACCATATTAAAACAGGGCCCAGGACCTCACTTAAAACAATAAATAAGGTAGGGGAGCTAAAACCCTCCCCCCTCCTCCCCCCCTCCCCAAAGGCCTGGGCGAACAGCCAGGTTTTACTACTACGCCGAAATGTCAACAGGCATGGGGCCAGGCGAGCTTCCTCCAGAAGGGAGTTCCAAAGGTGCAGCCCGGCCACCGTGAATGCCCTCTCCATTGTGGACCTCCGCTTAATGCGGGGGACCTCCAGGAAGGCACCCCCGGCAGACTGAAGGAGCCACTCTGGGGCGCGGAGGGCGAGGCGGTCCCTGAGGCATAAGGGGCCCAGACCATGAAGGGCTTTATAGATCAACACCAAAACCTTGAACCTGGCTCGGCACGCTATCGGCAACCAGTGCAGAGTCCGGAGCACAGGTGTAATATGCTCCCGACGGCCCGTCCCCGTAAGGAGACGAGCCGCCGCATTCTGCACTAGCTGCAGCCTCCGAACCAGGCACAAGGGAAGCCCCACGTAGAGCGCGTTGCAGTAGTCCAGCCTCGAGGTGACGAAGGCATGGATGAGGGAGGCCAGGTCCGGGCCGGAGATGTACGGACGCAGCCGCCGCACCAGGTGCAACTGGCGGAAAGCTGCCTTCGTGACTAACTCCACCTGCTGCTCTAGGTGGAGCTCTGCATCCAGCACCACCCCCAGACTCCGGACCTGCTGAGCTATAGGAGGGCGAACCCCCCCGATCAAGGGGGCCACCACCTCCCTTGCTCTCCCCACCAACATCACCTCCATCTTATCGGGGGTGAGCTTCAGTCTGCTCTGCCACATCCATTCCGCCACGGCCTCCAAACACTGGGACAGTAACAAGACAGCAGGGTCTGGGTCAGTTGAAAAAGAGAGATATAGCTGAGTATCATCAGCATATTGGTGACATCGCACCCCGAACCCTCGCACGACCTCCCCCAAGGGCTGCATATATACAGTGAATAATAATGGAGACAGAATAGAACCCTGCGGAATGCCGCATGATAATGCGTGGGGGCAAGCTGTCTCCTCCCCCAGCACCACCGAGAGGAATGACCGGAACCATTCAAGAACAGTCCCATCCAGACCTCCCAGGTCACACAGCCGTCTCAACAGCAGCCCATGGTCTACGGTGTCAAAAGCAGCCGAGAGATCTAGCAGGATGAGAAATGTTGAACATCCCGCATCCATCTCCCGGCGGAGATTGTCGACCAAGGCCACCAACGCTGTCTCAGTGCCATAGCCGGGGCAGAACCCAGATTGAAACGGGTCCAGGAAACAGATGCTATCTAGATGCGCCTGGAGCTGGAGTGCCACCGCCCGCTCAATAACCTTCCTTAAAAAGGGAAGGTTAGAGACAGGTTGGTAGCTGGTGAGCGCGTCCACGTCCAAGGATGGTTTCTTCTTATAAAAAATACATGCTGCTGGGCTGCATCGGTTCCAGTGCAGCTCTGCACCATGTGTTTTTCATAAGTGTCCTCTTTTAAAGGGGAGGGATGACCACCCCAGCTAGCCCCCACCATAGTCAGGATCCATCCGCCAGTCCCGGAGTAAAGCGGCTTTTCACGTCTGAAAGCCTGCTTTAGTTACCATGGTCCAGAGTGGCAGCTTGGGCTGGAGAGCATCATTGGCCGCCATGGCCCGTCAGCTGGGGCCACTCCACGCAGTGCAGGGGTGGGGGCGCACAGACGCACATCTGCGCGTCTCCCCACCTTCAGCCCAGCTGCTGCTATGTTTGTTTGGCGGGCAGGCTGAGTCCTGGCCAGAGTGTGGTTCTCATGTTCTGGGTATTGTGTGTTCTTTACCCTATCTGTGTAACTCTGGCTGTTTCATACACCTCTGGATCAAAGATGAGATGCCATTTTGGACTTGGGGGTTACTAGTTCACCAGGGCAGAGCAGTCTGATTTATGCAAGCACCTCAGGTACTTGGAAATGGGTGTAGAGGGGCCATCAGCCCTGCCCTGTAGGGGGGCAGTTATCCAGGGAAGTGGGACATCAACACCACCTCAAGCCACCAACAAAAGGGGCAATCCCTGAGGCAGCAGAGAAGCCCAGGCAGAACGCCCTGCCAGTAATGCCAGGTATGCGGACAGGGACTTTTAAGAGACGCCGGCCCCAGCAGTGGAGAGGCTGCACACACCAGGTGAGAAACCTTGCTGGGGACTCTGTCAACAAGGGACTCTGCCCATCTGGGGAGACTCAGATGTCACCTGCATTCTATCTATCACACCTGGAACAAGCAAGGACTGAGTCAGGGTCCAGGATCACCAGTGAGCCAGCGCTGCTTATGTTTTCATTGTTTATTTTCATATCGCTTATTTCTGTAGCTCAGCTCTGAACCATATGCCTAAACTATCCTTTTAGACAAAGCTTTCTCGTAGACGACGTGTGCACGTGTGTCACTGCATTGGGGAGGCAAGCGTGGGGCTCGTAGCCTACACAGCAAGTGAACCAGTGCTGTGTCACTTTGAGAGAAGAGGGAGAGCTGCCAAGAAGGTGAGGGCTACTGAGAGTGGGGCAGTGAGCCGAGCTAGTTCAGCCTCGTAGTTCGGTGCCTCCTAAGGGTGGAGGGCAGGCACCTCCCTCACAGTGGGGGCAAGCCAGACCCGGACCCAGATTTGCCACTGTAGCCCGTGACACGTTTGAGAAAGAGCTTTAAAACTGACTACAAATCTACACTGTCCTTTGTGCGGCACTAGACACACCCCTCCCTCACACCTAGGCGAGGGTGCCTGGTGTGGCCAAGCAGACTCCAGTGAGCACCTGTATTCCATCACAGGGCTAGCAGCGCTGCTCAAGGTCTGGGGGTGCAGGACAGCCCATTCCAGAGTGATCAGCCTGAACCCAGTAAGGAGAGAGTGCAAGGGGCAGAGGGGACTCAGAGAAAGTTTTTGAGAGCCAGTCAGTCCCTCCCTACCTCTGCCCCTGGATCTAGGGAAGACTGGAGCCAGTGCATACCGCCCAACATTTCCAGTGGCCAGAGGGATAAGCCCTGCCCCTCAACCAGTAAACTGCACCCATCAGCAAATAAGGTCTCCCCAACCTTGGCATGTACATGCACAGTGACATACACCGGTCCCAACATTCCAAGTGCATAGAGGGGCAGACACTCTCCTCATGATCATTCCACTTAATTTCTTGTCAATTCCACTTAATTTCTTGTCCTTCCATCATTTTTCCATTGTCCTCTCAAGTGCTTTTCCTGGAAGGAAAGAGGTGCCTGAGGGCTGAATACTCTCTCTCTCTCTCCCCCTTGAAAGAGGAACTTTGACCCCTGAGGGAGGGACAATGGGATTCAGCACCCAAAGAGGGACTCTCCCTCCTAAATAGGGACTGTTGGGAGGTATGCCAACATGTTCTGTATCCCTCTCCCTTGCCCTCTGAAGTTCGTGGGAGTAGAAGCCAGTGCCTGGCTCAGAATGTTGCTCCGTGCCCGTTTTTGGTGCCATGTGCCCTGACACTCCTCAGGGCTTGCATGTGACTTCAACCTGCAGCTGCTTGGAGGGGCTCCAGCTGCTTGCCCTGTGCAGCTGTGCTTGGCCTTGGCTGCTGCTCTGCTTTTCTTTCATGCTCACAGTTCACTTCTGCTTCTAATCAAGGTTGCTGGCAGTGATGACCAAACCACATGAAAAGCTCCTTACTCCCCCACCTCACTAGGGGTGGGTTGGGAGGCCAAACTGCATGTAATGGGGGGTGGGAGGGAGCGTCTGTGTCTAATTTGGGCCTGTCTGTTCCCTCCCCAGCCTGCCAGGGAACCGAGTCTGCTGACAGAACCGGCTTCCAGCTCCCATGTCCCTGGGTATGGAGCCATTGTGGTGGGTGTGCTGGGTCCCAGGAACAGGGGTTGTCCCTCCCAGACCCTTTCCCATCTTGTTGTCCTGCCCTTGTTGTCTCATCTCTTCCTCCCAGATGCTTTTTCCTCTCTGCACCTGCAGCTCTGCGTCCCAGCCAGCAGGGTGTCTCCACGCTGTCTCCCAGCGGTGTCCCATAGGTTTGTATGAGGGCTGGCCTTAGAAGTTGTGGGCTCCAGGGTGAAATTAAAATATGGGACGGCCCCACCTTCCCTGGCCCCACCCCTTTAAAAACGGGCAGTCTGTTGTTTGCTTACAGAAACAAAGACGTGTCATATGTTTTCACACACAAGCACATGCACACACAGGCTTCCCACACAAACACACACAAGCCCCTCATCTCCTCTTCCTTCCCCTGAACTCACTCTTTCAGTGCTTGAGAACTGGAACTGGATCACAGGGCCAGATTCAGACTCCAGGAACTGGAAAGGGGCCAAATAAGAGAACTAGCTATGGGTGGGCCACATTTGGCCCCCGGGGCCTGAGGTCCCCCACTCCTGCAATAATTAAGTGGAACTGCAAATGGATTAAGCGTCTTAAGCTGCCTCAGATTGATTCTGTACAACATTTTGCCATTTAGCCCAGCCTTTAGGCCCTATCTTGCTGAGACCATGAGCTGTGTTTGTAAAAGATGTCTGTGATTGTGAGCACATTTAAACTCTGGTGTTGAGAGGATGAGTCAAGTTTTAACAGACCCGCTCCAGTCTGCACCTCTGAAAGCAGCATTGATGACTTGAGGCTAGTACCACGGAGAGCTGAAACGAAGATCCACAGCAAATAGCATAACTGAACAATTCACCTGCTTCAATTCAGGCCTGATGAAGTGGATACAACGCACTTTTCATACCTGCTTCATCAGAGATCCATTTCGACTATTCTGTTATTTTTGTTATTGCGGGTCATTCATTTTGGTATATCGGTTGCTTTGTTTTGGCACTATTAGAGCTACTGCACCTGCACAATACCCGAAATGAACAAAATTAAATGACCAACTCAAAATAACAGAAATGCTGAAATCAATGAAGCAACTGAATCAGAATGTCTCAATAAGCAGATGTGCAAATATTTGTTTCCATTGTGAATTTTGTTCAGATATTCAGAGGGCTATCTGAGAATGTGAATAGTATTCACAAATAACAAATCTATTCCTTGTTTCACCTCTAGGTTCCATGCTTACTGTTAGCCTCTATGCCAGATGTGGGCAAACTCTGGCTCTAGAACCACGTGTGGCTCTTTGGCCCCATTGTGGTAAATGGATGCAGCTCTCAGGATTAGGAAACTGCCTGCTCCTGCTCTATGTTGTTCATCCACCAGACTGCTCTATGTTGTTCATCCACCAGAAAGAGACAGAGCACCATGCTGTCACAACCACAGCTACAGGTTTTAATCTGGTTTGAGCCCATCTGTACTAGGGAAATGGGCTGGTGTGGAGGGATAGAGTTTCAGTTGGTTTTGTCATCCCCAGATGCCTGTTTTTCTAATGTAGAACATCCCTGAGGAAATAACAGAGTGAATAACTGACACGGCAGGGTCAGGGTCATAAGCATTCAGAAAAGACCCAGTCGTAACTGGAGAGTTAGTGCAAACCTATGAGCTAATGAACTTGCCCATCATGCCAGCCCATGCACACCTTCTGTGCCCTAAATCCCCCTACTGGTGCCTTGGCTTCGTGTCCACTCTCTGCAGGACCCTGTGCACCCTCATCTCCCCCTGTGCACAACTGTGCTCCCTCTGTGCCCTGCGCCCCCAGCCGTAGGTCTCTTGGACCGGTGCTGCTCCGCGTGCTGTTTATTGAGGGCTTAGTGCAGCAGCTGGAAGTCCTTGAAGCTCCGTGTCCTGCCAGGAACACAGCCCAAGGTCTCTTGTGACTAGAGCACAGGCCATTTGCTCATGTGTTTGGCAAGGGAGATGCTGGGAAGAGCTTATGGACATGCCCCCTCACTCTGCACAGCCAGCACCTCCCAGTGGATTTGTCTTTTTTAAACTGCAAAGGAATCTTATCCCTCCTAGCCACATGGGAGGTGGGTTCTAGAGGAAGCAACCCACCTTCCCACCCCTGAAGCTCTAGGGCTAAGAGGAGCAAACCACACGAATAGCTTTCATCACATGCTCCACACTGGATCTTGGACATGTGAGAAGCTTGTGTGAGAAGCTTGTGTGATGGGGCTTGTGAAAACAACAGACACAGAACACATGTAACATACATGTTTCTGGTGTGAGTGCACTGTGTTCAGGTATCATGGGTATGTCTGATGTCAATCAACTCGTAATTAAGAGATAAATACAGTCAGGATGAAAGTTTGTAGGTAAAAACTATGGAGAGAAAATAACTTTAAGAAATATATTGTGAGCCCCCCAAAACAAGAGTGTTGTATGGGACAGATAAACAAGACAATAGAAATGTAAATGGAGCCTTAATGACTGAGATGTGGCCTACACCCGAGATAGGCACTGACGTTCCTGGAAATGTCTGGAAGGGTGATCAGAAAAGTATTTAAGTCATCAAAGACAAAGGCAAATAAATTCCCTCATCTGCAAGTCTCAAGCAAGGGCATGGAATGAAAGCTTCTCAACTAACACAGGAATGACACCCAGCCTTATCATCTGGCTGAGACATATGGACTTTAACATGAACTCATGTAGGGTAAGACCTTAGTTTAGGGGTTTCATAAAAGGATATAACTTTGCATTATCTTTATATTATTTTATTTGACTTGCACTCTTGAATCAATCTTGCACTGTACTTCATTTGATTTTGCAGATCTTGTGTGCTTGTGTGGTACTGACATTGGGTGACACAGTTGAGGGGAGCCCAAGTTAGAGACTTGGGCAAGCCGTTTAAATTAATTTCTATGCTTTGGGAAACTCCAGGGTTACGGGTGGCAAGTAGAGTGACCTCTTTACAGGCTGGGGTAGTTCTGGAGGGAACTGGGTCCAGTAAGGGCTGTGAGGAAACTAGGTCACGGCAAGCCTGGAGAAATATACATCCCCTTCCCTGCACTCTGTCTGCAGAGAGTGAAGTAATCCCCTCAACCGTAGGTGTTCTGGAGAGCATCTCTAACTGACCTTTGGATACAGGCAGAGGTAGGAGGGGAATCTGCACAACAGGATATGGAATCATAGGGTCTTAGATTGGAAGATACCTCAAGGGTCACCAGCCCAAACCCTCTGCTTGGATGCAGACTGACTAAAGCTACAACACCCCTGACAGATGGTTGTCCAGCTTCTTTCTGAAACCCTCCAGCGATGGAGAGCCTACAACCTCCCTAGGCAACTTGCTCCATTGCTGCACAGCTCTTACTGTTAGAAAGCTTTTCCTGATATTTAACCAAACTCTCCCTTCCTGTAACTTGACCCCATTGTTTCTAGTCCTGCCCCGTGTAGCGGAACAGCTCCTCGCTATCTTCTTGGCGGCAGCCCTTAGATAACTCAGTCTTCTTTTCACTAGTCTAAACATACCCAGTTACTTCAACTGTTCCTCCAAAGACTCGTTTTCCAGACCCGTTATCATCTTTCTTGCCCTCCTTTGAGCCCACTCTAATTTTTCAACGTCCTTCTTATCACCCATCACCGTCCTCCACCCTGTTCCAGTGCTGAGCCTTCCCCTGAAATACTCCTAGGCTGATCTGTATTTGGATGAAGCACCATTTCCTGAAGCAAGACACTTGGCAACGGGAAACGGCCACTTCTGGCTTTGCATCAGCAAGAGCTGTGAGCTTGTGGGGTGCGTACAGCCTCTGCTTCCTGGGGGCCTGGATGTCATGCATCTATCTGTTTTAGGACATTCCCTGACCACAGCGAGGCTCCCTTCGTCCTTAGGGAATAGCAAGGCCACCCATGGAAATTGGGAGAGGCCTTAAAAACCCTACCACTGGCTTTAGAAACATCAGGGGCTATTGGGGTGGGATGTTAAATGCTCATTCTCATTGTCTCTTAGCTGCCAGACTTGCTCTCATTCCCCACCCGTTTCAGCTTTTATACATGCAGTTAGGGTTGCCACCTGTGTATATTTTTTTCCAGGCCACTTATGAAAAATACATGGCACCATAGGTGCCAATGCAGGCCCTGCAACATGTATTTTTCATAAGTGGCCGAAAAAATATACAGAGGGGGCAACCCTAAACTCAGTTCTTAGAGAAAATTCCAGTGTGATACAGATCCATGGTCTCTGTACGCAGTGCTGGGAGGGACCCCATTTAGCCTCTGCTTGCGATCCCATGGGGCAGTGTGCCCACAGGACAGGGGAACAGGGAGTTTTGCCCCAGGCTCAGGCATGACTAGTGGTGGAGGGGCAGGCTGACTATTTTTTAATGGCTAATTAATAGCTTGGGGAGGACAGGGAGCACTTAAGAACTGGGTCTGAACATTTCTGTGGCTCTAGGGTAGAGTAGACAAACGTGGACATGTTTACAGGGCAGTTATGAGAAATACAGGTTGCAGGGCTGCACTGGAGCCAATGTAGCCCTGCAACATGTATTTCTCATGTGTCCTATAAATAATTGCATATCTAGCCACCCGACTCTGGGGTGAAAGGAATTGCTGTTCTTGCCATCTCTCTGTCTCTCTCTCTTCCACTAGGTGAGGAAGCTGCCCCACTCACATTCTCTCTGCATGGATGTGCCCCCTCCCTACTCTCCATACTCCTGCTCCTACTTTCACCTCCCAATGGCTTTTCCTCTCAGCTGGAAGTAGGTGCAGTGCTATAGTTGGCCAGCAGGGGCGCTAGAAAGCACCATGTACAATTGTTCTGTAGGACTAGCAAAGGTCTCAGCTAAAAGAGGATGACAAAGTGGTTCAAATGATATCTTTTATTGGAGCGACCAACCAACTGCTGTTGGTGAGAATGAGCAAGCTGTTGGTTACACACAGTCAGGGTGTAGCATTGTCAGTTAGAGTAGAAGACGGTGCATGTGCACTGGAACCAGCAAGGGACTCAATTGTAAAGCAGGAAGAATGTGTCCAGGAGCCGGCAGAGGGATTAGATTGAATCCAATTCAGACTGTACTCACTGGCAGGAAAAGTTATACAAGTTTGATTGGTTTTTTTTTTTTTTTTTTTAAAAAAGGCCCTAAGTGTGTGTGTGTGTGTCAGGGGACATGTACACAACAGCTCTTGGGAGTAATTGATTCCATTACCGGATCCAGGGAAGGTGGAGCACCATGCAAAATGGGCATATGCTCCCTCCTGACATAGGAATGCTTGATGGACACATGCTGACTCCCCCATTAGAAAGAGGAAGATTTTACCTCAATTCCTTTTTGATGTTCAATAAAGCAGAAGATCCCCTTCAGGGCCTGCATTTGAGGCACCGTGGGCCTGTATTTTATGCCAGTGCGTCTCACCCTTGGATTATCATTTCAGGTTTATGGCTGGACCCCTGTGGCCCTCCCCGCAAGACATGGAGCCCTGTGCAGTTGTGCAGACTGCACCTTGGTTTATATAGAGTTTGTTTACCTGGGGAACAGCCACTGGTGTGATTAGGGCTGCCACCTATGCACATTTTAAAGTACCAATGCAGGGCCTGCAAAATTCATAAGTGTTTCTTAAACATTTGCATAGGTGGCAACCCTAGGTCCGCTACACTGGCTGCTTGTCTGCCCGCATGCATTCATTGAGAGGTAAGCATAAACCCAGGCAGAAGTGGCCTCAGGAATATTTCTCCCCCTGGGATATTGCTTTCCTTACCTAGGGATAGCCTCCCCCCGAAGACCTGCTCCTAGCTGGATTGCCCCCTTGTTCTCTCTCCTCATTTTGCCCCTTCCTTTGTCCTTTGCTCTCACTTCCTGCCACTCTGCCCCAGGCCGCACTCTCTCCAGCCCCTTGGCCCATATGGGCCTTCTGGCTTTGCTACTGCTGACACCCCTAGAGATTGGGGGGGGGGGGGAGAGTCAGCTCACACAGGTTGGCCATAGTAGAGTCAGATTTGTTGGTCATGGTAGTGCCCCACCCCCAAATTTGAGAGCAGTTTAAGTTCATAAAAAAATCAAGTTGTGGGAATTCCCTCCCTATTAAAATTAGGGATTGGGCCCTTCACCAGAAATCTCCACACCCCAAAAGAGGCCTCTATGGCAAAACCTCGAAATCCTTTCTGTTGGGGGAGGGCGACACCATGTGGTTATAAGAGAGAAGTGCATCAGCCACCAACGCACCAACCCTGCTCTGCTGCTGGTTTTTCCTTCATTCCAACAAGTGTGACCGTTAACTAGGGCAAATAATACTGAAAAAATAGAGGTTACTTACGAGCTCCACGTAGTCTCACTATTGGGATTCACTTCCTGCTCCGCAAGTACCGGAAAACCTCTTGTCAGCAGTTTCCAGGCAGACGATGTCCTGGAAAGATCTAGAACATGGTGAGGGCTCCGTCCCTCCTCCCCCTTTCCTCCCGAGAAAAGTGTGGGTCACAGATCGCACGAGAGCGGGAGTACATAAAAGGGGGCAGAGTCCTCGCCGCCTCAGTTCCTTCCGGTACCTCCGAGACAGTGGGCAAGGCTGGGCAGGTCGTGAGAATACGCGGAGCTCTCTCGAAGAACAGAGTTACTGGTAAGTAACCTCTATTTCTTCTTCGAGGATCTCTGCGATTCTCACTATTGGGAGAGTGAGTAGCAGTAAAGTGACCTACCTCAAGGAGGAGGGTGACGAGGAGGTCAATCAAAGAGAGACTGTAAAACTGCTCTACCCACATTCTACTCCAATCTGGCTGCCAGGTCCAAAGAATAGTGCTTGGTGAAAGTGTGCACTGAGGACCAAGTAGCAACTTTACAAATGTCCAGAATAGGCACCCACAAAGATTGGCTAATGAGGCGACAACGGCCCTAGTGGAGTGAGCTTGAAGATGAGAGGGGGGACACCTCCCTGCCCGTTCATAGCACCTCTGGATGCAAAGGAGGATCCATTTGGACAGTATTTGCGACGTAAGACGAACCCCGATGCGTTGGCCACCATATGAGATGAACAAAGCATCTGATGCTCTGATGGATCAAGTACAATTGATGTAGAAGGAGAGNATCCGGTACCGGTATACCGGATTTAAACCGGGAATCCGGTTTTCGGGGAACCGGTAACCGGTAAATCCGGTAACCGGTAATGGGCCCGGGGTCCCACCACTAATTGGTAGTGATGGACATCTCTACCTGAGGAGGATCGAAGGGCATGCCGATGAGGAGGTGAGATAGCTCGGTACACCAAAGAAGATCTGTGAGGACCGTTTGAGGGATGGTTATTTTCATAGCGAGGGGGTGATGGGTAGGGGTGTAGACCCATGTGAGCCACTGCTGTAGCGGTTGGAGATGTAGACGGGCATGCGGTGTCACGGCTGTAGTTGCAGCCATAAGTCCCAGAAGGCAGAGAAAGTAGCAGACAGGCCTGGTGGCTCGGGCTGACAGGGCTGAAACGGTGGATACGATGTCATGAAACCTGTCTATAGGAAGGTAGGCTCTCAACTGTAGGGTGTCCAGCACGGCCCTGATGAATTGGAGCCATTGAGTAGGTACCAGCTACGACTTGTTGTGGTTGATGATGAAGCCTAGAGCCTGTAAAAGAGATAGAGTCTTGTGGAGGTGGGTTAGTAGGGTGTGTCTGCAGGATGCAGCGTGGAGCCAGTTGTCCAGGTATGGGAACACTCTTACTTTCATTGTCCTTAGATGATCTGCGACTACTGCAACACATTTGGTGAACACCCTTGGGCCTGTAAAGAGGCAGAATGGGAGGACCCGAGTACTGGAAATGATGGTTCCCTACAAGAAAGTGTAAGTATCTTCTGTGAGCAGCATTAATGGAAATGTGGAAATAGGCATCCTTAAGATCAAGGGAGGCCAACCAGTTTCCTAGTTGAAGGCCGAGAAAGATAATAGGGAGAGAGGTCATACGGAACTTAAACTTTCTAATGTACTTGTTAAGACAGCGCAGGTCCAAAATTGGCCTGAATCCCTTGTCCTTCTTGGGGACTAGGAAGTAGCTGGAATAGAAGTCTGTATTTCATTCAATAAGGGGAACCTCTTCAATGGCCCCCTTAGCAAGAAGCTCCTGTACCTCTAGTAGTAGTTGAGTGTTGAGGGGGAAGCCCCGGGGCGGGG
>QEPC01005433.1:43592-85829 GCA_003113815.1 Sphenodon punctatus | reverse complement strand
CTGGATCGGCCCCTGCAGTCATTGGGGGATGCTCTCCTCGAGGTCCCTCGAATCTGCCAGGGGGCCATGATGGGGAGGGCCTTCTCAGTGGCTGCTCCATGGCTGTGGAGCTCCCTGCCGGCGGAGGCCCGTTTGGGCCCGGATCTCCCCTCTTTTTGACGCTGTTGTAAAAGATGGCTGTTCCGCCTGGCTTTTGATGGGGAGGATGGGGAGGGTGAGGGGATTGGGTTAGGGTGGTGGGTGGTTAGGAATGTTTTAATTCCTCCTTGTTTTGAGAATTGTAAGTGTTGTATTGTTGATCGTAAGCCGCCCAGAGCTGCCTGTGGCAGGATGGGCAGGGTAAAAATTTCTAAAATAAAATAAATGTTGTTTGGTGCTGGGGGAGTAGGTTACCAGCAAATAGGGAAGGGGCAGTGGCAGTAGCATCATCGGTCCCCTGTCCTGACCCCCCTTTGGATTTTATGCAACCCCTTTGGCAGGGTTTGCAGAACAGCAGTAGTGACATGATCTGGACAGCGGGGCTAGGACTGAGCCTGTGCTCTAGTTAAGTCCCGATCACACCATTATATGCCCCACTTTTGTGCATTTCCCCAAAGCATCCTCTGCTGGTCACTGTCATACACGGAATAATGGGCTAAATGGATTATCGGTCTGCCCCAGTCTGGCAGTTCTACTAGTATCATGTTCTGGAGAACGTCCTCTTCCTGCAAGGCCTTGTTGGAAGAGCTAGTGCGAATATTTATGAGAGAGTTCAGTTTGGAGGAATTCAGCATAATTGCAAATATAAATGCCAGTGTCGATGCCCGTTTATGATGTTTTCATGGGATTGTGTTATTTGGTGTGCATTGATTCCGAATCCTGGCTAGAGCAAGTGCGGGAGCCTTTTCCCTTCAGGGAAAATTAGAACAAGCACCCAGGGCCCCATAGGAGTTGGGGGCACAGGCACTTACGGGCTGTGCACAGGATCCCTAAGAGGGGAAGGGTCCAGATTATGGATCTATGATACATTGGGTGCTTTTAGACAAGCACCTCTCCATCCACTACTCACCCATTATACATGTTGCAGGGCACCTATAGGGCACCACTGCAGCCTTGCAACATGTATAGTGGGTGAAGGGTGGGTGGGTGGTGGGTGGGCAGGTGATTGTCTAAAATCACCCATTCGCTGTCCCTGAGTGCGTGCCCTCATCCAGGGGCGTAGCTAGGTCGGAATGGGCTCAGGGACAAGAAATGGACTTTGCCCCCCTCCCCCCATCATCATAGACTCCCCTGCCCCTCTCCCTCCCCTCTTTTCTCACCTCAATGTCCTTATTGCATAAAACGGTCAACAAACGTACTTATTAAATTAAATGTTATTTATTAAATAAAATTACAGTGTAAAGAAAACATGTACGCCCCCCGCCCATCACCATAGACTCCCGTCCCTCTTCCCTCACCTCAGTGTCCTTATTGCATTTCAATTTAGACACAGATAGTCATTCCAAAGAGTCTGGAACGAACCTCAAGGATCAACTAGACCAGCCCCCTGCACTGATGCAGACACCCAAACTACTCCAACAGAAACATTCACCAACAGGAATAGAGCCTAGAGTAAAAATCTGCCACAAGCAGATAGGGGGATTGACCAGAGTGACCATTGCCAGAAACAAAAGGGAACAATTTTTAATATATATTCAGATGACTCAAACAAATAAACCATGCTTCCCAGCCTGACCTAGAGGAAAACTCCTTCCTGACCCCAGTCAGGCACCCAACATATAATGACACATTACAGACAGTAATGAAGCACCAGAACACTCCATCAGTCCCACCTCCACTAGTTACATCTTTGATACCTCAGAAGGATGGAGATTCCTGTATGCACATGTATGCTCCACTGCTCTGTGGCTAAGCAGAGGAGTAACACTTTATCTTGTTTGTTCTGCATGATATGAATGGCCTTTAGGGCTTGCCCAACACTGTGGATTAAGTTATCTATTATTTACAAAGCTTGTTGGATCACTGTGTATTACTAGACACAGGAGCTCCATCTTTTCTTCTGTCAAGAACCTGGGCAAATATCCCAAGTTCTACATTATCTCTGATGGGTGGGTTTATAATAAAGGGGGCGAGGCCAGCCTCAGGTAGGGGCAATAGGGGCAGTTAACCCAGACCTCACAGTCTGTGGGTCCCTGCAGGAAGCATTACCCATTACCCCATCAAGGGCTCTTGAGCACCAACTATACTACTGACATTCCTGCAGGGTCCCGCCACTACTCCTGAGGTGCATAGCAGTAGTGGGTGTCAGGGATGGACCGTATATATATAGGTTAGGGTGTCCTTATACGTGACACCAGCGCACCATGAACAACACTGTTAGGAGCACAGCATTATGGGTTGCATACACTGATAGGAGCACAGTATTATGGGTAGTATGTAGGAATCACTGAACCAAAGTAATCTTAGTGCACTTGAATAAGGCTGCCAGGGATGGCACAGAGATCTCAGGAATGTAGACCCACAGAGCAGGGCCTCAAAGTAAAAACAGGTGTTGCCAATAAACCCATCGTATCTGGGTGATACAGAAAGGAACGGACAAGAACAGAACAAGGTGGAGGGGGCCGAAGGTACAAAGAGAAAAAAGCATAAACGTACTCAAACCGAGAACAGGGGGGCCTTGGGTGGTTTCCATACAACTAGGTACATGTGATGGAATAATCCAATCAGGATGGAGACCTGTCAATGTAAGATGGATATGTAGGTGAGTGAAAAATGTATCTAAACTGGGCTCTTGGACCGCCTCTGTGCGCAAGCCCATCAGATGTAAATTGTGTGTGTGCTCCATGCCTGTCTACGGAGGTAAACCAAGTTCGTATTGCTTACTATGCAATCTGGTCCCAGTCTGTGAGTGCCTGCCTGCGGGCTGCTCTTGCTCTTCCCTATTGAACCCATCAACCAAGACATCAAACTCAACAAACATCACAAGATGACAGTGGGTCTCCTGGGCACCCCCATAGACAGGCAGACTGCCGGACAAGCTCTAGACTGCCAATTATTAAATGAGTGAGGCCATGGGGGGCAAGGCCATAGAGGCCCTGAATTTTATTTTTACTCAGGTCCCCGTAAATTCTAAGGCCAGCCCTGACGAGGGGGCAGGTTGAAGGGCACTGCAGTCCAGCAGCACTTAGTGACGAGCAAACTGTTCCTTCATGCAACAGGAGCTGATTGTGTCACTACCCTCCGCTGATTGGCATTGTGACAGCAGGGCAGTCTCATTTTCCTTCATGAAAATTGCAGGACAACTGCAGCTTTTCCTCTCTTCATTAGACGCCCAACAGGAAGCAGGGGCCAGAGTAGCGTTACTCTGGATGAAACTGGAAGAGGTAGCAACAATGCAGAATTTAGGATGCCTCAGCAGAGCTAGTTGTGCATCTCAGGACCAGAGTCAGCAGAGGTGGTGCAGGTAGGATCAAGGGTGCCTCAGCTTAGCTGTGTGGGGAGCTCTAGACTGGCCTGACAGGATGCTTGCAATTCAGGAGTGAAGTGAGTCACTGCCCCTCAGCTATGCCTGGCTCTGCTCTCTTCTTCCTCTGCAGCCAAGAAGTGAGGCAAGAGAAGGTCTGAAAAGAAAGAACGGCATGGGGAGGGCGAATGCTGGCCCCGCCCAGGAAATCTAACTTGATACCTCTGCTCTGTGCAAAGTTTTGCTATAGCTGAGAGTGGTGACTGCCTGGGTGAGTGAATCTGCTCTGCATTCCCTCCCTTTCTGTGCACATCGTCCTGTGCCAGGAAACCTTTCCGCAGTGCTTTGTTTCCCAGCCCCCAGCTACAGATGTGTGGGGCTAGGGGTGGGCGTCAGTCAGGGTGGGGGCACGCTGGGCTTCCTGGTGGCTTTCCTTCTTGCCTCATAGCTAGTTTCCTTTGCTGCCTCTTGCGTGTGGCCCTCCGGTTCCTGTCTGCACCGACTCCAGAACACCCTTAATTATGTCTTTGAAGCTTAAAACAAAGCTAGGGTATGCTTAGCAGCCGCAGCGATTGAAACTCCAGAGCCAGGAGGAGTGCAGACCCCCCCCCCACCTGAAAGTTTCATCTCAACCCGGAGGGACAGAGGGGGGGGAGATTTGTTCTTTTGAAACATCACTGCTGAGACTTCCAGCAAAGGAGGGGCAGGGACGTTGGTGCCCATGGATGTTGCTGCCAGCTCCCCTCTACTGTTTGAGGGATCAACTAGGGCTCAAGGCAAGGGCTTGTGGGTTTTCTGTGGGACTTGATGCTCAGGTGTGGGTAGTGGGTGGGTCAGAGAGGCCAAGGTCACCGAGGTAAAAGAACTTTAGACAAGCTGAGCCTGGGCAGCTGCTTCCTAGGCTGGCAGGAAAGAGAATGGAAACATCTGTCTCATGCAGCACATGATCAACCACAACTGGTTGTGAAGCAACATTGCATGGTGGAGACTGAAGGCTTCAGAGCTGTGAGAGAACAGACCCTAGAACCTGCCCCACTGGGACCTGCTGCAATGGCCTGCAGGGTGGGGGTTGCAGCTGCTGTCTCTCTTTAGGGTTGTCTGGGGTCCCATCAAGGGCGTAGCTATAATAGGGATAGATGGTGTAGTTGCACCAGGGCCCAAGACTTTGGAGGCCCCACGCTCCTTGGCGCAGCTGTGTCCTCTACTGCTGAGAGACAGGTGGGGGGGAAGCCCATTCCATCTTCCACACCAGGGCCCATTTCAACCTAGCCACACCCCTAGGTCTCATCCCCTCGATGGGTAATAGGGGAGCATGAGAGAGGGATTCTCAACACCGGGAAGCCACATGAGACAGAGTGGGGAGACTACCACGCCTTGGGTAGCCTTAACCTACTGGGCAGCCGGGCGACATGATGCACTGCATTGTGTGTCTGGCACCCGCCCGGGGACACAACAAGCAGCTGGCTGCTGCGTGACGTACCCTTGGAAACATTCTGAGGCCACGTTGCAGAGCAGCCTTACCCTAACTGGGGTAAGGCTGCCCGAGGCAGGGCAACTCGTGTGCCCAGGCCATGCTCGCCTCACCACACAGGGAGCACCACTGTGGGGCCTTGAGTGGCAGGTGCTGTCGCCTGTCCCATGCAGCCACGTCATGGCTGGGATTAAAGCTGGGTAGGCGGAGGCAGGGCAGGGCTGAGCAGTCGTTTGTGTAGCTGGAGGCTCCAACAGTGGCAGAGCCGCCCAGCTCCCTGGCTTGCCCTGCAGTGCGGGGGCCGTGCTTGCATGCATAGGGCCACACGGGGATCAGGCCCTCAGCTCATGTGGCTGCACTCAGAGTCACGTTTTCAGAGCAGACGGGACTCCGAGTCTTCCACTGTTCAGGGGGGAGCGTCAGTAGTGGGGACTGAGGGCACTGCTTCTTTTATTCAAGAGTACACAGGAGCGTGCCAGAGGAGCACATCGATGGGAAGAGTTTGGGGCCCTCCTTACTCTCCAGCGCAGGGTAGGTGGGGAGAGCCTGAGCCCTTATGAGGGGCAACCCCTTCCCAAGGCTTTGGGAGAGGGGAGAAAGGTCACAGAATCATAGAGTTGGAAGGGAACTCAGAGGTCATCTAGTCCAAACCCCTGATCAATGCAGGAAATCCACAGGTCCAGCATCCCAGGCAGATGGTTGTCCAATCACCATTTGAAAACCTCCAATAAAGGAACGCACCCCCCCACTCCCTAGGCAATCTACTGTCAACCAGCTCTTGCAGTTAACAAAGTTCTTCCTAATGTTTAACCGAAATCTGCTTTCTTGTCATTCGAGCCCATTATTTCTAGCCTTACCCTCAGGGGCAAGAGAGAACAAATCTTTGCCATCTTCTGTGCGATGACCCTTCAGGCACTTGAGCTACTATCATGTCTCCGCTTATCCTTTTTTCTTGGCTAAACATATCTAGTCCCTTCAAATTTCCTCATAGAACTTGGTTTCCAGTACCCTGACCATCTTTGTTGCCCTTCTCTAAACCCGTTCCAATTTGTCGATGTCCTTCTTAAAGTGTGGCACTGAACTAGACACAGCACTCCAGACGAGGTCTGACCAGCGCAGAATAGAGTGGAACTATTACTTCTTGTGATTTGGAAAAAATGCTTCTCTTCCCTCCTTCACAGTGCACTGGGATCTAAATCAGTGGTTCTGAAACTGGGGGCACAAAAGGTATTCTGGGGGGAGCGAGACATGAGAAGGAGCACAGTTGGGAAACACCTATCTCCATTCTCACTGAGCCAGGAGGAATTTCCAAAGTGATGAGCTACGAATGGGAACAGAGAGTCGGAGAACGCAACGCAGAGCCAAAAGGGAAGCTCTATGTGGGTGGGAAAGGGGAAGAGGGAGAGCAAGGTGTATGTGTGAGTGTCTTGTGGGGGGGAGAGGTTAAACTACCACTGGCAAGAGGAAATGTTTTTAAAATGTTTGAGTACTATTGATCTAACTTAATCTGGAGTTGCAAGGGTTGAGGATGGATTTGAGAATGATTAACATGATTGTGTGCAAATTTATGAAAATCCCTTATTTTTGGAAACTTGGATCTGGCAACCAGCTTTCTCTGGAAGGGGAGGCCAAGGTGACTAACACCCGAGTCAAGGCACATTCATTCTGTGCTCTGGCATAGGAGGGGTGTCTTGTTTACACTGAAAACTCTCCATGTGGGCTTGTCTGTCCCTAACCAAGCTCTTTTCTTTCCCTAGATCCCCGGCATCATGTACACAGCAATCCCCAAAAGGTACTGACCTCCTCCGACTGCCACCCCTCGGATTCCTTCCCTCCCTCTTCTCTTCTTTAACACCCCCACCCGTCTTGTCATTGGCAGCCCAAGCTGGCTTCTTGCCACCCTCCCAACCCTTCTGGATTTATGCCTGTCTCTTCTTCCCCTTCTCCCCACATCTTCTTCTGGACTTGCCCCCTTTCTTCCATCTTCACCTGGCTTGGTAGTTACCTCTCACACCCCTGCCTCATCCCTTGTCCTTTGGATCCCAGATTCACCCCTCACTCTGTTACTCCCCTGCAGCGGCTCTCCCTTTGACGCCTCAGTAAGACAGCCTGGCTTGCATATCTGGCGGGTGGAGAAGATGAAGCCAGTGCCTGTCCCAGCAGAGATGAAAGGCATTTTCTACTCCGGGGATTCCTACTTGATTCTTCACAATGGGGCAGATGAGCAGTCTAGCCTGCATATCTGGATTGGTAAGCAACAGCTGCCAGAGGCAAGAGGAAGCTGCTCTGGCCAGAACCCCTCTTGAGCAGTTTCTACTGGGATGGGTGGACAGAACAGAGCCCTGTCCCCCTTGCTCTGAGCTGCAGGCTGAGAGGGTAGCGCTCTCCACTCCCAGCTACCTGCACGAATCTCCCTGTAGGAGGTGAGTCCGGGTCAGAGGGAGCAGGGTGGCTGAGTACGTTGGGGAATGCCCAGCCTAAAGCACCCTGGCTTGTGGGTGCTGGAGTTTGTAGAGCATGGAGCAACAGGAAGTGTGGCCTTATAGTGCACAGCACTGACTCATTGCCGAGACTCCTCTGCTTCTGTGGTGAGCTTGGCACACCGAGCAGACTGCTCTGAATGATCCTGCTGTCTTTCTACCTTCCTCTTGTGAAGCTAGATAGTCCATGAGCTATCAATTAGTTCCACCTGGAGTGGCAAATTGGAGTCAAGTTTTTTTTAACAACAGTATATCTTTAGATGTTTTTGACATAACCTGAGCAGAGTGGTACTTTGTAGTACATTGCAGGAAAGCTGCTCATGAGGTGAGGTAACCACAACCACACAAACAAACTTGTGCAGTTCTGATTCTGCCACTCCCAGGATTAGCAGTTTTCCCTCCGGTTTATGGATGAATACTTCCAGAAGCACTCCAGGCCCATGTGCCCAGCTCACTGAGATCTCCTGGAAGCCCAGCGGGGGCTGCTGAGAGCTCAGTGCTCTGGAAAATCTGCTCTCTTCATTTGGTGCCTTAATGAGAGCGGAATAATTTTGCAAAATCCTGACACAGTGCTCTGTTGTGATATTAGGGCCAACACAGAAAACCCCTCCTGTGCATTGCAAGGCCCAGTCTGATACCTCAGGGCTAGGGGAAGCAGTGCTCCTTTCCCTCCCTTTTCAGCCAAGCGCCAGGGACCAGGCACAGCACGGCAGAGCTGTGCTTGTGGCAGGAATACAGGCCTCTCCCCTCACACGCCCAACAGCCCACTGGGCAAGGTGAGGGGAAGAGGCCTGTACTCCATTCCAGGGCCCCAGAGGGAAGGAGATTAGAGATCCACTCCATGGCTGGGGCTAGCAAAATGTAGGAGCGGGCACACTTCTAATGACTCCTCTCCGGCACTCAAACTGCACTCCCTGTCATGGGACTGCCCCATGGTAGCATTCATCAGTCTTCATGCCCCATGGCCTCAGTTTGTGGGGTGAACAGGTGTGGTGAGTGCGTATTTCAAAGTCCTGCAGCGATCATGCTAACGCTTGGCCCTTGAGCAGACAGACGACACAGGCAGACCCTGGGGCCATAGAATGGACAGTCAATGGGGTGACACAAATCCAAACTGCTCAAAGGGAGTTCTGGGGCCAGCAGTTACAGTCCCCACCTCCCAGATAAAAATCGTTCCTTCATAGTGATGCTAGGAGGTGAGTGTGATGGGACACATTTCCCTCACGTGTTACTGTCTCTCTGGGTAGGCCCTGCTGCAATCACTGTTCTGTGGTACTGTGGCACGGGAGTGGCAGAAGCAGCATAGGTCACACCTAGAGAAAGACAATGGAATTCAGCACCAAGCCACCAGCTCAAGTGTCTGCATCACAACCCTTGGCTTCAGGGATCCTCCTTAGTAGGTGAGGTCATGCACCACCAGTCGCCCCATTGATGCAAATGGCGTTCTCCCTTCCCTTGGTCTCCAGGCCAGAATTCCTCGCGGGATGAACAAGGAGCCTGTGCTGTACTCTCCACCCATCTCAGCACTCTCCTGGAGGAGAAGCCCATCCAGCACCGAGAAATGCAGGGCAATGAGTCAGATGTCTTCATGGAGTATTTCCCCCATGGGATCAAATACCAGGTAACATACCTCCCAACAGGTCAAGCGGCCAGAAAGACAAGCTCCGCCCCCGCATCAATAAGCTCCGCCCCCTCACATACCCCTCCCAACATTCCAAGTGCATAAAGAGAGACAGACACTCTCCTGCTGCTCATTCCACTTAGACTGTTTTTAGACGAGCGCGGCGGCGCCTGCGCTTGTTTTTCAAAAGACCCGGCAGTCCGTTCTACATGTGATGCCGCCGCCAAATACGCGCATGCGCGGGTGATGCGCATCCATTTCCGCCCGCATATGACCGGCCTCAATCAGTGACCCGGTCAGTTTGTGGATGGAAATGGATGCGCATCACCCGTGCATGCGCGTATTCGGCGTCGGCGTCACGTGTAGAACGGACCACCATGCTTGTCTAAAAACAGCCTTAGTGTCTTGTCATTCCATCATCTCCCCATTGTTCTCACAAGCACTTTTCCTGGGAGAGGTGCCTGAGGCCAGGAAAGAGGTGCCTGAGGCTTGAATACCAGTCTTTTTGTCCCGACCCTCTCTCTCCTGAAAGAGGAACAGTGGCATTCCTCAACCAAAGAGAGACTACCTCTCCTATGTAGGGATTGTACTTGGCAGGTATGTGGTAACAGTAGGGAAGGAGTCTCCTCAGGCCTCCCTAATGTCTCAGGCTGCTTCAGTCCCTGCCTCTTCCTCTCACTCTTTACAGTATTTGCCTCCATTATTGTTAGTAGTAATGATGTTTATCGTGGTATTGCCTAAAGACTAACCAATAACAAGGCCCTGCTGTATACACTGTGGAAGCAGTGTGACAGCAGCAATTGTCATGTTGGTTTTATGATTCACCCCTTCCTGCGTGTGTGGTGGGAGGCAGGGAAAGGGAAATCAGTGTAGGGCTTTCTGTTCTGCCTTTGGTTTTATTTTGTTGTCGAGTTCTCAGCACAGCTGACAATAAGTCAGCCTGCAT
This sequence comes from Sphenodon punctatus, assembly GCA_003113815.1. Classification (NCBI taxonomy): domain Eukaryota; kingdom Metazoa; phylum Chordata; class Lepidosauria; order Sphenodontia; family Sphenodontidae; genus Sphenodon; species Sphenodon punctatus. The sequence continues at coordinate 75,869 of QEPC01005433.1, read as the reverse complement.
GACCCATAACTGAATGTAACCCATCACTCCCTCAATCCATTACCCCCGTCTGCCAACATCACCCCTAACCTGCAAGAAAGTTACCCATCATGCACTTTTCATAACACTCACATTTCAGTTAGGACCACGCTCGGCTGCTGCTGCTGCTGCTTACTGCCTGATCATTTTGTGGTATCATGCTAAACAGTGAGTTTCTGTTATGGGTCAATGTCCCATCTGAATTTCAGTAGGAGCTGTCATTTCCAAGTCATGACCTTGATGAGTCACAGGTCAGTTGCCCGAGGCCCACATGAGCCATTAAAAATGTGACTCACTTGACCCATGACCAGTTCTAGTTCTGCAGGAAGGAATATTGCTGGGGTGAGCAGCTAAACCATAAAATGGGGACAGACAGATGAGAGAAAATGGAAGGGGAAGAAGAAAGAATGGGGGGCATGGAGGGTCACAGAGGTGAAAAGACAAAGAGGGTGGGAAGAGTTTGGAGCAAGTGGCCCACCAACAGAGATGGGAAGTCAGTAGGGTTGCCATCTCCGGTCATTTTTACCCAACAATTCCATTTTGGCCTATGGGAGTGTCAGGTAAAAAACCACCACCGCTCGCAACTGTAGACGTCAAGGGGAAAACTTTCAGAAAAAAATATTTTTGTCCCCCCCGTCCCCGAGGCCTGAAAAGGAAAAACTGAAAAGACTCACAGAAAATATGAAAATAGACTATAGGTTTTTAAATATCATGTAGTGCTAGTATGTATAAGGGATGTTCGGTTTTTTATTTTTTCTCCAGAAATTTCTTCTTTATCTGCATATAAGACCAGGGGCCCAATTCTCCATCCACTGAAGGCAAGGGCAAAACTCCCCTTGATTTTAACGATGGAGGATTGTCCTGCAGGTCTCTATTTATATATTGTCTCTGAGTTATATAGATAGAAACCATTTTTTTTCCAGTCAACAATATTGATGTTTTCTATTTTCAACATTTTTTCCCTCCTAGCTGGAGATCTTTCAACAGGCAGAAAGCAATACACTTCAGTCCTTTGAAGTGTAGAACAGAGACTAGTATTCAGTATCTTGTCAGTATTCAAAAATAAATCACCCATACATATTTCATAAGCCTAGCAGTACTTTTTTTTGTGCTTGCCAAGATATACATCTCATTCTTAGNAGTAGAGGCGATTAGATTTAGCCACAAGAAGATCGTTGGTGATCTTAGCGAGAGCAGTTTCAGTAGAGTAAAGGGGGTGGAAGTCAGATTGGAGGGGGTCAAGGGAGGAGTTTGCGGAGAGGAAGTCGAGGCAGTGGGAGTAGATGTTCAAGAAGCTTGGAAGCAAAAGGAAGGAGTGACAGAGGACTGTAGCTAGAAGGGTCACAGGGGTCAAGAGTACACTTTTTGAGGATAGGGGAGACAATGGCATGCTTGAAGGCAGAGGGGAAGGAGCCAGTAGAGAGGAAGAGGTTGATGACATGCAGGAGGGAAGGGGCAACAGTGGAAGCAATGGTGGTTGTTTCAAACAACAACCAAAGAAGAAAGGTTTGTTCCTGCCCCCACACTTTCAAAATGACTGGAACCTGTACATCTTTACACGTGCAGAGCAGGGAAGGGGGAAAAGAGAACATATTGCTGTTCCTTGGCACTTCTCTGCTCTTGGGGCCAACAGGTACCTCCCTGAATAGCTTATGCCCAAGCCATGTGCCTAGAGCCTGGTGGCCCTGGGTGGGGAGCTTATGCACAACTCTGCCTCTCCTCTCTCTTTCACAGCAGCCTGGACTTTTCTCCTCCTGTCTGGTCTCAGGAGCCTTCCCCTTCTCCCCACATATCGTGGCAGGTTTATAGCTTCCTCATAGGTCTCGGTCCCCAGTAGGTCTCAGGACAACACTCAGGGGGTGTCTGTCTCTGCTCCGCAGGAGGGAGGTGTGGAATCTGCCTTTCAGAAAGCCCAGGCTAGTCGACACCCCAGCCCTATCCGCAAACTCTACCAAGTGAAGGGGAAGAAAAACATCCGGGCAACTGAGAAGGAGCTGAGCTGGGCTAGCTTCAACACTGGAGACTGTTTCATCCTGGACTTGGGGGAGGTGAGCCTGCAAGAGCATGTGACCGAATTGACAGGTGCAAGATGTGTGGTTTGCACAGGGGAAGTATGTGCATTGATGTGTGGATTCTGGTAGGGTGGAGTGCCAGGGGAGAGGCTGCAGCTAGTGAACTGATCAAAGATGTATGGGGATGTCAGTATTGGCTGGTGTGTGCAGAGGAGGAAGGGCATTTGGCCAGAGCTGGGATTGGAAGGGGATGGAGTCAGAGTTTTAGCAGGAGGATATTCAGACTCTCTCATCTACCCTTTCCCTCCTTTCAGACCATCTACACCTGGTGCGGAGAAAAATCCAACATCCTGGAGCGCAACAAAGCACGGGATTTAGCAACAGCAATTCGTGACAGTGAGAGGAAGGGAAAAGCCAAAGTGGAGATTGTGACGGATGGGGAGGAGCCAGCCGAGATGATACAGGTCAGATTTGCAGGGGAAGAGGCCTAGGGAAGAGGGGGAGTAGTGTGGCTGCTGTCTGCTTTTGTGGCAGAAGGCATTTGTGGAGGGAGGAATTTCAAATTCAGGTGGGAGCCCAGTGTCCGCATTGGGAGGGGCTCTGAAATGTGCATGGTATCTGTGAGGAATTGAAGTCCATTTTGGCAGGGCTCAGAGGTGGGAGTTGAAGGCCTTACTAGCAAGGTTTGAGGGTGTGTAAAGGACTGTGCTAGAAAAGGCAGAAGTAGCAATGGTGTGGCGGGAGTCAAGTTGATGGGGGGAGTGGGAGGCAGGCTGTCAAGAGTGGGCAGGTGAAACCCATATTTGGAGTGACTGTGAGGGGGTAGGTCTGAGGCAAGGAGCTCTCATGGTGGCTTGTTTTTCTCCAGGTGCTGGGTGCAAAGCCAGCTCTGAGGGAGGGCAGCCCTGAAGAAGACGCCATGGCTGATCAGAAGAATGCGGGTGCAGCCGTTCTCTACAAGGTAAGGAACACTGAATGCTGCCGTGTCCCATGGGGAAGGGGACCCAAGGATGGGGGCGGGCAGTACTGGGAAAGGAGACATGGAGCAGAGATGGGTGCCTGAAAACAGGCTGGTGTTGAATGCTGTAGCCTGGCTCAAAATGTTCCAGGAAAACGTGTTATGAAGAGAGCAGCTCTCTGTAACCCCTGCAGGTTTCAGACATGACAGGGACAATGAGCCTGACCAAGGTGTCCGAGAGCAGTCCCTTCAGCCAGGGGATGCTGTGCACCGATGACTGCTTCATCCTGGACAACGGCCAGTGTGGCAAGATCTACGTCTGGAAAGGTAACGCCTCCCGGAGAGAGGAACAGCCTCACTCTCTGGAGTGTGGCCAGATCTGCCTCAGGCTATGGAGGCCTCCAAAATGCGTAAGCCACTGTCATGGATACAAGATATAGCAGACCCAGGTCAGGAAACCTGACCCCAGCTCCTTCAGAGGGGCTCTCTCTCCCCCTGTCAGACGTAAGTGACCCAGCCCAGTTTTCCATCCTGTCCCCACTAGGACATCTCCTGTGGGATCTTCACTCCCAACAAGAGCAGGCTAATTTCTCTAGATAGGTCTGGCCTTAGTGTTCAGTGCCACTGCCTCTCCCCAGACTTGTAATATTGAGGTTTTTTCATTAAGCTGCAGCTCCTGGACTCCTGTCATTGTGAGAGGCTCCTCACCTTTCCTGTGAGAAAGTCTTCTCATTCTCTTCTCCAGAGGAAGATACAGTGTAGGGGTTTTGTATGTGTCCAGGGAAGCCTGGTGTTAGGCAGGGTGCGTGTGTGTGCACATACCACTAAAGCAAGGCCAAAGTAGCACTTTCCCCCTTGGAACTGGATCTTAGTTTTTGAGGGAGTTAGTTTCATAATCCTGGATCAGGCTTTCAAAAAGGTTTCATCTCCTGCACATCTTCATCCTTGATGCAGGCAGTTCAAGTGTGCCAAAAGGAGAGGAGTTATCTGGTATGAAGGCTAATCAATATTTAGGCAAACTTTAAGATACCTTGAGCATCTTAAAAAACACCAAAAAACCTTGAACTTGACTCTGTATTCTATGAGAAGCCATGTAGCTAGCAGAGGACAGACTTGATGAGATTGTGGTCTCCCGTGTTGCCAAAGAGTTGTGCTGCCAAACTCTGGACTAGCTGGAGTTTCCTTGGGGTTGATTGGTTTGTAGGCTGAAGGTGAAGGCAGCATGTACAAGAGAGGTGGTCACTGTCCCCCAGTGGCTGCAAACTCCATCTACTCCTCCACACCATGTCCCTGCTGCTTCATCCAGCACCCAGCTGGTTGGGTCTCAGGGTCTCCTCTCCCAGGACACAGCTATGCTGATCCCTCCTTCCTTAAACAGGCCATAAAGCCAATGAGCAGGAAAAGCAGGCAGCTCTGAAAACAGCTGAAGACTTCATCTCCCGTATGAAGTACCCAGCAAACACGCAGGTAAGCAAGCACAGGCACAAGAAGCCTCTGGCTCTCTAGAGTGCAGCTGAATGTCTTGTAAGTTCTCTGGAGACACAGGAGGATGTCTGCAAGCTGGGGAGAGTAAAAGCAATAGGGAAGATAATGGGGGCTCCCTGAAGGGCACCATCTCTGAGTGGAGATGGCCACTTCTGATCAGAGGGAGACTCTAGGCCCTCAGACTCTATGGAGACACCCTGATGAGAGGTGGCTTCTTTCAGCTACTGCCTGCTATTTCTCCAGCTTCCTTCACAGGGCAGGGTAACCTGTTCTCCTATGCACAGCCTCTCTCTGTGACCCACCAACTCACTCATTTATTACTTATAATACACCAGCAACGTGCCTAGCACTGAACAGTTGTAATGCGAAACAGGTCCCTGCCCCAAGGGGTTTACAGTCTAGGATAGACAAGGAAGAGGAGACATGTGGGAAGGGAACATAGGGAGTGACAGGAATACATGCATTCCCGTTTTACAGATAGGGAACTGAGTCTGAGAGACAGTGACTTGCCCAAGGCCACCAGCAAGTTCATGGCGTAGTCAGGATTTGAATCCTGGTCTCCCATGTCCAAGTCTAGCACCTTATTCACTAGATTGTAAGCCCTTTGGAGTAGGGACCCATCTGTAACTGCTGACTATGCAGTGCCAAGTACATTGCCTGCACTATATAAATAATAATAATAGGCTACACGGGCTCTCTAGGAGCACCGATGCCCTCTCTCTGCTGGACTCCTTGCCTTATCTGCTTCTGTCCTGGTTACAGGTGGAGATCCTGCCTCAGGGCCGCGAGAGTCCTCTTTTCAAACAATTCTTCGCACGCTGGAAGTGAAGGCTGGACTGTATCCTGCATGTGCCAGTCCTACAGCATCTCATTCCCAGCACTTTGCTGTATTACAGCTAGGCACCTTATTAAAAAGGCACAAGCGTTGAAACCCACTTGCCTTTTAAAACTTCCGTTACTTGACTGAAACAGCTTTGATGGTGTCTGTGTCTGTGTCTGTGTCTGTGTCTGTGTCTGTGTCTGTGTCTGTGTCTGTGTCTGTGTCTGTGTCTGTGTCTGTGTCTGTGTCTGTAAGATCCAGGGCAAGAAAATATGGCTGGAGCACCCTCTCCTCAAGGGTTCGCATGTTTGTACAGGCAAGTCATGGCTCCAACTTCCTCCCCATGGCCAAACAGAAATGGCAACTCCCTGCACAAAGGAGATTCAGCTGCCATTAGGCAAAGCCCAGCAGAAGGCAACAGCCAGCCAAGGGGGTGGGAGACAGGGGAAAAGGGGGTTCAGGTAGGGAAGGAATCTGGGGCTTATACAAAAGGGTCCAAGGAGCCAATGTGGCGTCTTGAGGAGGGGAAGACACTGCTGGGTGGCTGAGGAGCAGGACTGAGGCCAAAATCTTTTGGAGGGATTGTGTTATGAAGGAAGGAAGCTGCATGGTGGGAGCCAAAACAGGAGGAGTATAGGGCTTGGGTCTCTAGTTTTGGAAGAAGAGATCGTGAGGCGCTTTTAGAGCTCAAGTGGGAGGAATGGAAGTTGTTAGTAACTGCTACGGGGTCCCAGCCTGGCTATGGTACATTTGCCAGCAGTGATGGAGAAGGTCTCATTCACTGGGCTCGACCACCACACTATTCTACCAACATTCCCCCACCCCAGCAGGGAACTTCCCCTGCTGCTCCTGCCCTAGCTTCCTCTGCAGCCCTGCTGATGCCCCCTTGGCCTCTCCTAGTTCATTCAGCTGTTGTGACAATAGGATTTACCCTGAGCTTAGACCCCCCAGTTATCTAGAGATCACCAATGGGCCTGATGCCCTCTCTCTAAAGCTGGCCAGGCATTTCAAAAGGTTGGTGAACTCCACTGCACACAAGCTCTGCCTTACAGAGCAAACTCCGAGAAATTTGGGTTTTGTGGCGGGGCGGAGTGGGGACTGGAAAGGATCGGAGCGAACAAGCTGGGGGCTATGGGGGCAAGCAGCTGGTGAACAGAACATTGAAGCATTTCACTTAATTCAGCTCAACAAGCCCAGGCACGGTCGGGGGCGCTGCAAACAGCTGCTGGGATGGGGCAGCTCCTAGGTGGCTTTTCCCTCCCTTTCTGACTCCAGTTCCGATAAGCTAAAGCTTTAGTGGTGCTGCTCTCTCCAAGCAGCAATGCCAGAAGCGCCTCTAGGCTCTCACTCTGCTTTTCTAATGAGACCAGACAAGCCACTGCAAGCTACTCAGAATCATTCCACAGCTGCATTGTGCAACCGCAGAGAGAGACCAAATTGTGTTGCTCCAGGAAAGAAAGTGACTCACGCTTCTCTCTCCAAAGGGCAAGTCTGCTCCGGGAATTATTTACTCCCCTCCAAGTTGCTCAGCATTAAAAGGTCCATTTCAGGCTGAGGAAGAAGGACCTGGTAAGCAGGAAGGGATACAGCTTGCTGTAGACTAGCCCTTAGACGGTCCAGCTGCCATGTCTCCTCTGAGCTGCCAGTGTCTGATGGGTGAGATAGCCTCCACGTAGGGCATTTATGTTGCCTGGACATGTTGTTTGGTGGGGGAAACCCCAGCAGCTCCCTGCCACCACCTCTTCCTTCAGTGTCCCCTCCACCTGCTCCTAGTCCAGACCCAAAGGACTACAGACAGAACTGGGCGGCCCTCCTGAGACCACCCCAGCCAGACACCATCTCATTCTGCTGGTGGAGGGTTTTCTTTGCGGAGGCACAACATGTCCCTTTGACTAGGCAGAGGGAGCGCTGCATCAGCGCCGCCAGAACAAGCTCAGAAGGTGCCTCCTCCTCCCTAGGCAAGTCTCTGTACTAGCAGGAGCGCTGCCAGCAGCCAGCTGAGCATAGTGGAGCGGGCCACTCCTGGGGCAGAGCAGAAGCACACACACCGCTCTACCTCCAGCTGTGGGCCCCGCAAGTCTGGATGGAGTTCAGCTCCTGATGCAGGGCTGGTGGGGATGCTTCTGGGGGGGTATGTTTCACCTGTACAGTCCAGCCAGTCCTTGGCGATGGAGTGAGGGTAACCAGCCTCCAGTTTGAGGCTGTGTCGGTCATACTTCCAGTACTCCCTGCCCTTAAAGGCATACACAGTTCCTAGGGGAAGACAAGGATCACAGCCGTGTTACTGGTGCACTCAGGAATGGAGGACTAAGAGACGGGGGAGGGAAATAGTCTACATGGGACTATGGTGGGGTGGAGCTGCTCAATACAGGGGGATCCTTTTTGCTATGCAGGAAGATGGGGCGAGGGATAGGGATGAAGAAACAAAGGGGAGAAATGCTAGGGACCCTGTGTGAGGGAGACTCACCGTCATTCCTGCTGAGCATAGCATCCACTGGGGTGGGGAGCGGCCCCCAGAGCGCACTGTGGACAGGGAAGCCATCGTCCATGTGAGCCCTGGCCTCATCGTAGCGCCAGTGGAGTCCTCCCTTGAAGAAATACGTTTTTCTGTCCTGAGGCCATGAGAAGTCGCCATCTATGCCCCCCTGTGGCAACCGAAAGTCTGTGACAGGGCGGGGGTAACCCTCATCCACCCCATTGTCCTTAAACACCCAGTATAGGGGTCCTGAGGAGAAAAAGAACCCTTTAAACAAGAGAAAACGAGCAGGCTGAGGCCCACTTTGAGGATGTCTTGCAGCCAGCAACACATGGCTCGACAGAAGCCAATACTGGGCATGCACAGAGGCAACGTGGGAATGGCTGGGGCTGCACTAACCAGCCCAGGAGTCTGAAACCCTGGGCTGTTTCCAGTCAGGGTGGGCGCAGGGATGCAACCCTGACTGGGAGGAGCCTCCTCCCAGGTGCAGTGTGGATTTTCACACATATACTAGGCCAGACAGACAGGTGCTCAGCCTGCTGACTGCATAAGTCTCTGCCTCTTGGGAGCCGGCCATCCCATCGCCTTGCACTTGAATCCCCCCCCCCCCCGCTCTTACCGCTGAAGAAGAGGATGCGGTGATCCGTGTGCCTCTCGTAAGCAGCATCCACTTTGTGCAGGTTAGAGGGGAGGCCACGCCAGAAGCCTGTGATCAGGGCAGGACGCAGGGAGGTGAGGTGCCGGCCTTGAGTCAGACGCCAGAAGTACGGACCTGTCCCACATGGGAGAAAAGGAAGGAGGAAGGGTCATCAATTCCAGCTCTGGAGGGAAGGCAGCTCTTGTGGTGGCTGCCAACTCCTGCTAGCAAACCATGGTATCTGGGGATTTCAGATGCCACGGAAGAGTAGTTCTCCTACCAGTGGGTAGGTCCCAGGAAGGTCTTAGATGGGTAACAGAGACAGTAGCACCCCAAAGCTTGCTTGGGCAATCTTGCTCTCAACCCCTCTCCATTGCTTGCGAAGCAGCTTGTGTGTGGGTCTCCCCACCTGCCCAAGCTCCATCTGGGGCTCTGGGAAGAGAGGCAGCTTCGTGGCATCTTCCTTGGCCCTGCACTGCCTGCTGCATCCACATACAGACTGAGCAGTTGCTGCTCCCCCAGCACCAGCTGGGGACCCTAGAGCGCCCTGGATCCCTGGCAGGTCTTTTGTGCCCAGCCAGGTGGGTCATGGGTTCATTTAAATGAGATCTAGATTTTATTTTATTTTTTAAATGTTTTGGTGGGTTTTGCCGACAAAAAGGTTGAGAACTACTGAGACCCCACGGCCACCCAGCCCACAGGGCCTAGCCTTCTACTCTGAAAGGCAGCCATTCAGCTAAAGCAACTGCCCTTCCCACAGTTCAGATTCCCTCAGGGCTGCCCTTCCATAGTTTACCCAGTTACAAAGGCAATCTAAACTGGGATCACTTGTATACGGAGGAGCCAGAGGGAGTAAGCGAACTCTCAGACAGGAGCACGCGCGAGAGAGTCAATAACTCTAAGGGAGCTGGAGTTAGCAGCAGGAACTTTGCCAACACCTTACACAGCCGCTAGGAATCTGGCTCCCAGTCTGTGGGTATTTATAAATGAGATGCTACCACGCACGGCCACACAGGAGTCACTCATCCAATCACCCGTCTGAAGGTGGGGTGCTCCCATGAGCCACTCAGCACCCACACATGGCCACTCACATTATACTGCCGAGAAACCCAGAGTGCATCGTGCAGGGCGAGGCAAGCCACAAAAGGGCATGGCACAGGTGCCCACGCATCCCCCGTCTGTATGAACTGGGGTGGCCACTAGGCCTGAAACGACATGCGGCAGCATCCGCCAATTCTGTCGGAAACCTCCCATCCGTTGCCGTTTTCCCAACACGGCATCCCCATACTTGTTCCGAAGCTTGCTGCCGCTTTCTGCTATTGCCGGTTGCTATTTCTCGGCAGCGGAGAAATTGTCAGAAACAGTCCACTGTCGGAAATGTCAGAACTGTCGGAAATTGTCACTATTATCTTAAGTGCCATAGAATACCTGGAACTGCCGCAAAACGTCAGATAGTGCCACAAATTCATGGCAAATGCAGTCAGAACGGCAGTAAGACTGTCAAAATGTCGCAGGAACTGGTCACGAGCGCTGGGGCACCTGGATTCCCCAGCACTCATGATGGGATAAGTCAATTTCAAAGGCCAGCCCTGCCTGCTTCCCCCTCACCCGTATAGTCTGTGTGTGTGCGAGGCAGCTGCAGCAGTAGCCACGCTGGGGTGCTTCATAGCTGTGCCATCCAGTGGCCACAGACAGCCCCCACAAGCCTTGCTCATTTAAAAACACTCTGTTGATGAGCCATCGGGGACAGGCTCCGCACTTAACAGGAGTGAGGAGAGGGGCTGACCCCCATGTGGGGAAATGCAGAACCCATCAGAACAAAGGTGCATAGGAGCATCCCTATTTCCCAGGGACAGACCTTTGAAAAAGAAGATTTCTCCCCGGATTTGAGCAACGGCATCAATGCTGGAGGAGCAGCGGTCTGGGAAGTCCTTTTCCGACCTGGAACAAGGAAAGCGGGAGGTAATGAGCTACGTGCATGAGGTGTTGTAATCCAATCATTAGCCAAGTGGAGGGGACATTTGCCTCCTGTCCTCTCCAGCTGCCTTAGTTCTTACCATGACTGAGCCAAATAAGGCCGGGAAGCAAAGCCACAGAAAACTCCACCCTGCCTGCCCAATCTGGCAGAGCTTAGGGGTGGCAGGGTGGGGGTCTAGCACTTCCCAACTCAGAGTTCAGTCAATTAAGCAGGAGAAGAGCCTGGCTCTAACCAAATCAGAAATGCGTTTTTAGCTCAAAATGGAACGATCCAATTGTGTATAGCCTTGGGGTTTAACCTGCAGACACAAAACAGCTGGGCATGGTACTTCCAGCCCTGAAACAGAATTGGGCCCCATGCGGAATAGAAGCACAGCCATGATTTGTGAACAGACCATTACGCAGTTGTGCAACACCACACTCAGGCATGTTTGTATCCTTATGACTGTCTTTCTGCCTCACAACCAGAGCAGAATTGAATTGCTGCATCTGTGCTGATCTCCCAAGTCTGAGCCTGAAGGTACAAGGACATGCTGGAAAGGTCTACTCTGGGTCATTATTCCAAAGGGCTTGGTGTGGCAAGGAGAGAGGGTTTTGGGGACACAAATACAGTAACCCAAGTACTGCTGGTGCATGTAAGCTCTGGGCTTTCTGGCTATGCAGGGAACAAGCAGTGGGTTGGTCAGAGCAGCTACAGCAAGACTGAGGGTCTATTGTCAGTGCCAGGAAGCTGACCATGTGCATTTTACCACCACAGCAGCTAATACAACGAGCCATGTGGCATGCACACATTAGCCACATTTAGAGAGGACCATGTCATTACAAGACTGACAAGCCCAGCTTGAAGCTGTAGCGTAGCTGGGGCTTAGGTGAGCAGGACTTGCCTGGCTCTGGAACTGGGAAAGGACTTCTCTCCAAATCAGTGCCAGGGCTAGAGAAGGGAGCGCGCAGCCCTGCTTGCAAGCAAGCATGGTACAACATGGTACCGAGTAGCACGGGGATCTGCGCAATCGCAGAGTGTCAGTGACCCAACCGAAGCAACCCGCCAGGTTAGGAAGTGGTTTATGGGGGGAGGGGTGAAGAGAGGGAATGTTCTCACCTCAGGGCAGGAAAGTCATGTGGCAGGGATGGCAGATGTGGGAGCAGCGAGGTCACTTCAGGTTTCTCTGTGGAATGAAGAACTCGACTCCCTGAACACAACAGAGAGCACACCCCACTGTCAGAATCTGGCATCCAATAACCCAGCTCTAGAACAGAGGTTCCCAAACTGCAAGTTGGGACCCCGAGCGGGGTGACACCATTTGCAAGTGAAGCTGCGATCCCAATGGATATTTCATATACTTTGCACATTTTTCTTAATGACAGGGGTCAGGGGATTATATTTAAGTCTCGGACTGGAGTCATGCAGGCAAGACCATTTGGGAATCTCTGCTCTCAGATTAATTTATACTGGCAGTTTTTACACGTTATGCAGGTCAGACTAGCTGACCACAATAGTCCCTCCAGGCCTTAAAATCTATGAGCAGATTAATCCAGTTCAGCTACATCTAGGTAGAACCTGGCACACAGAACATGGAACACGGAGGCCTGTGAGGTCAACAGCTGTCTTTGGTGCATCAGGAAGGTTTATTATCTTGAGCAGGAGTGAAAAGTCTTTTCCCTCCTGGAAGCCACTTTGAAAAATAGTACAAGCTCCGAGGACCTCATAGGAATGGGGGCACTTGAGGGATGTGCATGAGATTAGGGAAGAGGAGGAAGGGTTCAGAGCCCTGTCTGAGTGCATGTCCAGCTCTGCTGCCTCTCTCTCAGCTCACTCTTTCAGTGCTTGGGGGCAAGGACTGGATTCATGGGTCAGATGCAAGAGCTGGAAAAAGACCAAATAGGAGTCAGTTATGGGCCACATTTGGCTCCCAGGCCTGAGAGGTTCTTCACGTCTGATCTAGAAAGACATGAATGTTTCCCTATGCCTCCCACATAAGTCTGCCAACCCAGGATAGAGCAACTGCAGAGAAATAAGACCACACCTGGCGCATTCCGTCCAGTTCTGGTCGCCCCATCTCAAAAAAGACATAGTAGAACTAGAAAAGGTACAGAGAAGGGCAACAAAAATGATCAAGGGTATGGAATGGCTCGGCTCCCATATGAAGAGAGGCTGGGTAGGTTGGGGTTCTTCAGCTTGGAGAAGAGACAAATAAGGGTTTATAAAATCATGAGTGGTGTGGAACACATAAATAGGGAAAGGCTATTTATATTTACTCTCACTAAGAGTACTAGAACAAGGGGACACTCCATGAAATTAACTGGCAGTTTTCACAATGGAGGGATGTAAAAAGTGGTGTGCCCCAAGGATCTGTACTGGGACCAGTTCTTTTCAATGTATTCATTAATGATCTGGAAAAGGGTGTTAAGAGTGAGGTGATCAAATTTGCAGATGACACCAAGTTATTCAGAGTAGTCAGAACACGAGCAGACTGTGAGGAGCTGCAGCAAGATCTTACAAGACTGGGTGCATGGGTATCTAAATGACAGATGAGATTTAATGTGGACAAGCGCAAAGTGATGCACATTGGGAAAAATAATCCAAATTCTGAGTACACAATGCAGTGGGTACTAAGCTAGGAGTTACCACTCAAGAAAGGGATCTGGGAGTGATTGTGGATAATACACTGAAATCCTCAGCCCAGTGTGCCACAGCGGTCAAAAAAGGGTATGGAACAGCACCCGTATGAGGAGAGGCTTGATAGGTTGGGGCTCTTCAACTTGGAAAAGAGATGGCTGAGAGGAGATATGATAGAGGTCTATAAAATCATGAGTGGTGTGGAACTTGTAAACAGGGAATGGTTATTTACCCTCTCAACTAGTACTAAAACTAGGGGACACTCCATGAAACTCACAGGTGGCAGAGTAAAAAGAGACAAAAGTATTTTTTCACTCAGCGTACAATTAGGTTGTGGAATTTACTGCCAGGGGAGGTGGTCAAGGCCAGTACTATAGCTGAGTTTAAAAGAGGTTTGGACAAGTTTCTGGAAGATAGTTCCATTAGCAGCTATTAGCCAGATAGGATTGGGGAACAAAACCCTTTACTGTTGGGAGCCTGGGGACGACCCACAGGGAATGGATAGCATGGTGACCTGTTGGGTACTTCTCGCAGGCCCCCATGACTGGTCACTGTCAGAGGCAGGATGCTCGGCTCGATGGACTGTTGGTCTGACCCAGTACGGCACTTCAGTTCTTATGTTCTTAACTGGCAGCAGATTTAAAACAAATGAGAAAAACTATTTTTTCACTCAGCTCACAATTAACTTGTGGAATTGGCTACCAGAGAAAGTGGTCACAGCCGGTAGCGTAGCTAGTTTTAAAAAGGGATTGGATAAGTTCTTGGAGGATAGCTCCATTAATGGCGGTTAGTCAAGTAGGTTTTGGGGATGTTACCTTTTACTGTCGGGGGCTGGAACAACAGGGAATGGATTGTCCACTGTGACCTATTGAGTTCTTCTCCCAAGAGATAGATTGGCCACCGTTGGAGACAGGATGCTAGGTTTGATGGCCCGTTGTTCTGACCCAGTACGGCACTACTTATGTTCTTATGTTATGTAAACTGGCCATTTGGTCACTGGACATACCATAGAGTCTCTGGATCTCCATGCGGTCGTCAGCGTGGAGCTGGTACTGCAGCGGGTCTCCCACTGGCCCCTGGTAATACGGGCGCATGATGGAGCGCTTGGAGGGTGAGTGCGCCAGGCCAAGGCTGTGGCCAAACTCATGGACTGCCACAGCAAAAAGATCTGTCCCGTAGTCATCTGCCAAGGGAGAGTGCAATTAGGGAGTAGCCTGATGTAAGATGGGGGAGAGGATAGGAAAGGCACAAGGGATGGGAAGGAAGAGTAGGAGATAAGCCAGGTAATGGCTCTCCTCCTACCCTTGTAGAGTCACTCCCTCCTACGGAGGACACCTCTGACAGTTATTACACTTCTTCCCTCTGTCCAGTAGCTCCTTCCCTCCCCTTGAAGTCACCTCACCTGGTGAGCGGAAGGTCCAGTTCTCATCGCTGTCAAAGTGGACATTGCCAGCCCGCTGAGGGTCTTCAGGGAAGAAGGCGTGGGCCACCATGCCGCCTGGCCCATCGAAGGGGTATCCATCATGATGGTCCAGCAGCAGGAATTCCACAGATATGTCAGCACTGTGGCTGCCCACCTCATGGAAATTTAGGGGCGTAGCCTCGCTCCACACCTTCAGGGCATAATACATTAACACACGCATGGTTTCCCGGCTGAGATGGGCCTCCCGTGGGTACAGCTTCACCCTAGGAAAGAGACAAGACTCTGGGATGAAGGCAGGCCTGTCCCGTTAGAGCGAGCAGGGAGCATTTCTCACATTGACATTAGCTGGGCTGTTTGCACACCAAGTAAGATGCTGCTCTGCTGATTAATTATTATTATTATTATAAGCACTTGTATAGTGCCAGCTGTGTACCTGGCGCTTTACAGAACAGCAAGATAGACACGGTCTCTGCCTACGGCTTACAATCTAATAGACACGGAGGGGGAAGACAAGAAGAGGGGACATAGGGAGAGACAAAGGATAAATAACATTCAAGCGGATGCAAAGTCTCAGGTACATGTGCTTGGCTTGGTTGCAGTTGGCAGGGGAGGCCAGACAGTAGGTATTGCGGGGAGAGTTCTAACAGGTGTCGGAAAAGGTGGCGAGGAAGAGGTGAGTTTTGAGGGGGGATCTGAAGGTGTGGAGGGAGGGGGCAAGGAGAGGCTGCACATGGTTGAAACGATGTGCAGAGTGGATGACCCTAGCAGCGGAGTTTTGGATGGAGCTAAGGGGGGACAGGTGAGACTGGGGGAGGCCAGTAAGGAGGAGGTTGCAGTAGACAAGGCGAGAGATGACCATGGCATGAACAAGGTTTTGGCTGAGGAGACAGAGAAAGGGGCGAATCTGAGCAATGTTGTGAAGGGCGAAGCGACATTAATAATACATTATTGTCATTATATTGAAGGCAATTACCCAAAGAACATAATAATAATAATAATAATAAATAATAATTAATTAATGACAATTTTTAAAAGTGGTAATAAAGAAGATACAACTGCATATCAACCTATTAGTCTCTTAAGTATTCTAGCCAAAATATCTGGAACACACATATTATTTCATCTTCACAATTGGCTCTGTGATTATAATATTTCAGGGGAAGAGCAGGGAGGCTTTAGGAAAGGATATTTGTACATGGACCATTGTTTTCTGCTGCATTATCTGTCAAGTATGCTAAACATAATTTTAAGTGTTATGTCACTTTTATAGATTTAAAGGAAACTTTTTATTTCATTGAAAGCTTGAAACTATGGAAGAAACTAGCAGCTAGAGCAGCGGTTTCTGTTGAAATTAATTATTAATTATTATTCTAATACATCCTGTAGAGTTTGCTTTGGGGCTTATGGAGCTCTATCTGATAGTTTTAAATCAAAAACAGAGATATGAAAAGGTGTTTGTTTNTGGAAGCCGTGGGAGGCAATGAGTTTGCCAAGGGACAGGGTGTAGATAGAAAAGAGGAGACGGCCCAGGACAGAGCCTTGGGGAACCCCAACCGAGAGGGGAAGGGAGGAGGAGTTGGAATTGGGAAGACACACATTAAAAGGAGCGCTCAGAGAGGTAGGAGGAGAACCAGTCAAAGGACAGAGCCGCAGAAGCCGAGGGAGCTTCTACTAGACTCTCTTCATGAGTGGTCGACAGTGTCAAAGGCAGCAGAGAGGGTTGTGCTCCTCAATCTGGATTTGCTGCCTCCTTTCCCCTGCTGTTCCAGTTCTGACTTGGCAAAAATCCTTTTGCCCCTGCCCTTGCCTCTGGAAGGACCCTAGCAGGACATTGTTGCATTCCTGATTAGGGTGGGACCTGTTCTCCTTTCTCTTGTGAGCACATGGCAACCTAGCCACATTCCTAACAACATTTCTGAACAAAGTGACTGGTTTGTCACCCCATGGCTGGGCAGAGACCTCCCTGTCTTGGACTGGGTCATAGACTAGGTGACTTCCCATGGACCAATCTGAGCAGGGGGGATAAAACCTTAAAAGGGACAGACCGTCCCTTCTTTGTGCTCTTGCCTCTTCCTACCTGCTCTGACATCTGCAAGATCTGGGCTTCTGCCAGATAGGAACCAAGGACTGCGCCCCATGTTAAGTTATCTGTACATGGAGTTATATGCAACCGGATTGCCTGCCTGAACCAGTACAGTTTAAGCATTTACGAATTCAAAAAGGGTGTTCGTACCCCTCAAACTGGACTCTAGGGCTTGCTCAATGACTTATCTTGCTTTCTTCCCCTTTTGTACCTTTTTAAGTAAAGTCTAAGCTTTTTGTATTCTTCACTCCACTGGGCGTGTGTGTGTTTGCTTGCAAAGAACACCTCCCTTCGCCTGGAAGGCATAGTTACCAAAGAGGGAGAAAGGAAATCCCCTCTGGCTCTTTTAGCCAAGACAGCTTTTGACCACGATAAGCATCTCTGGGTTGCTCCAAGGGTTCTGCCTCTTGGTAGGGGGAGAGCACCAGATAAAGGGGACTAGGGTGCCTTGGGAAGCTGTGGGCGTATAAATTTCTGGGGTTCACATATCCTGGGTTGTGTGGATCCCCTCTGATTTCTGGAACTCAGGTGGTGGCAGCAAAAACTAGGTTTTTCTGGGGTTTGCCAGCTGTGGGGGACCCCAGGTTAGAGATTTGGATGAACACAGTGAGGTGGGTGGCTCAGATGTATAATGTTTCCTTGGTGTGTTTCGCCACACTGACAATCCCAAAATATCTCGACTGGGAGACAACTTGGGGAAGGATGGGGAGAGCATTTACAAGGTCATAAGGATAGCACCAACACTAACATTACAAATTGAGAAGCCCCAGAATAAGATAGTAGGGGAGCCACTTGGGTGCAAGTCTTATGGTCTTTGATGTTTGTACACTAACGCACAGAGTATGGGAAATAAACGGAATTAACGTTTTAAAAAAAAAATTTATATGCTGCACTTCCCACAAGGTTCAGGGTGGCTCACAATCCATTAAAACAACAACAACAATAAGAACCACACATCCCTTCCCTCAAATTCCATCCCTCCCCTACAGCATTACCCAACCCCCCCACTCAAGCCCTATTTATCCCTGCCTGCCTAATGCTCTTTCAAATAAAAAGGTTTTGCACTACCTCCAGATGTTGCCCAGGCTCAGGCTCAAATGAACATTCTGGGGAAGGGAGCTCCACAAAATGGGGGCAGCAACTGAGAATGTCTCCACACACTCCTGCCCCGGACAAGGGTAACGGATGGAACACGCAGGAGGATGCCTCCAGCTGACCACAGGGGCCACAAAGGGCATCATGGTAGGACAGGTGGTCTTTCAGATATGTGAGACCCAGAATGTTTAGGGCTTTAAAGGTCAAAGCCAGCACCTTGAATTGTGCCCAGAAAGCTGTAGGCGGCCAGTGCAGACTTCAGAGCACTGGTGTAATGTGCTCCCGGTGACTTGTCCCTGAAAGGAGGCAAGCCACTGCATTCTGCCCCAGCTTCTGAACAGTCATCAGGGGCAGCCCCATGTAGAGCACGTTGCAGTAATCTAGCTTGGAGGTGATGAAAGCATGGATGACAGTGGCCAAATCTGAATCAGAAAGAAAAGGCTGCAGCCTCCTCATCAGGGGGAGTTGGTGAAAGGTGCTCCTGGCCGCCACTGCCACCTGACAATCCAAGTGCAGTATGGGATCCAAAAGCACTCCAAGGCTGCAAACCCGAGTGACCAGAGGGGGCCGGGCCCCATCGGTGACAGGTGTTCCAATCCCCTCTAAGTCACAGGACCAGCCAACCATCATCACTTTAGTCTTGTCAGGATTCAACTTCAAATTGGCTCACCCTCATACAGTTCCCAACAACAGTCAGGCATCAGGTAAGCACCGATACTACGGGACCTGGGTTGGATGAAAAAGAGAAGTAGAGCCGAGTGTCATCAGCATATTGATGACACTTCACCCAAAACCTCTGAATGACCTCACCCAGCAGCCTCAGACACACATTGAACAAGAGGGAAGACAGAATAGAACCCTGCGGGACTCCACAGGGTAGGTCCCAAGCAGATGAAGAGGAATTGCCCATCACCTCCTGCTGGGACCTCCCTGACAGGAAAGAGAAAAACCACTCAAGAGCAGTCCCACGCATCCCTGCCAGGTCCCACAGTCATGTCAACACCACCTCGTGATCAACTGTATCATAGGCTACAAACAGGGATGGTGCAAGGATTTTTGCCACCCTAGGCAAACCCATGTGACGGCGCCCTGTGCAACCATTGCACACCTCACATGCAACCCACGTGCATGTTACACACAGCCTCCACGTGCACAACACGCACATGCACAGCCTGATTCTCAGGTGCTGAGGGGTTGGTAGCCACACTCCCATTGCCTCCTGATCCAGTTGTAGAGCTTACCAGCAGGGGCAGTGGCAGCTGGATTGGGGACGGGAGAGGCACCCCCTTCGATTTGCAGGAGAAGCCGCTGCAACAGCTGGATCAGGGGGCAGGAGAGATGGCAGTGGAAGCTGGATCAGGGGTGGAACCACCTAGGGGGCACCTCATCTATCCCCAAACTAGGACACATCTTATTGGCAAGGCTGCGTATGGCAGTAAGTTGAAGGTGGTGTGTTTCCAGTCCCATCCAGGGTAGTTTATTGCTGGTGGCAGTTTTCTTGCTTTTGATCAAGCTACCCCACCGGTAGCTTGATCAAAAGCAAGAAAGCCGCCCCCTTTCAAGCTGGTGCCCTAGGCAGCTGCCTGGGCTGCCTAATGGTAGCACCGGCCCTGGCTACAGAAAGATCTAACAAGATCAACAAGGTAGAATTCCCCTTGTCCATCTCATCAACTACAAGCACAGTCTCTGTGCCATACCCAGGATGAAGACCTGACTGAAACAGGTCCAGGAATCTGTCGAGCAACCACCAGTTCAATAACTTTGCCTAAAAAGGGAAGGTTAGAGACAGGCCAACAGCTGGCTGGGGCATCAGCATCCAGAGATAGTTTCTTAAGCAGGGGCCGAACCACCACAGTTTTAAGGGCATCCAAGGGAGGCATTGACAACCCCAGCCAACAATGGCCCCAATGTCTCCTGGCTGGTTTTCACCAGCCAGGATGGGCAAGGATCCAGTTCACAACTGGTTGCCCTCATCACTCCAAGTACCTCCATTGGTAGGCGATACCAGCTGAAACTGCAGGACAAGACTGCTTCCATAACCCCAAACTCTGACTCTGCAGATGAAATGGCAGCACCCAAGTCGTGGTGAATATCAGTGACTGTGTCTGCAAAGTAAGTAACTAATAAAAATGTCACAGTGGGCTATGAATGACTCCATTTCCTGGTGGGGACAAGTTGGGTTAACCAGGCCCCTCACCACTCGAAACAGCTCTGCTGGACGGGACTTTCATAGTCCTTCAAAAATGATCTATGCCGTAACTTGAACTCATAATACAGGAAAGTAAATATGATTTCATAGGTATTACTGAGACTTGGTGGGATGACTCCCATGACTGGAATGTAGTAATTGAACGATATAACCTGTTCAAAAAGAATATTTTATTTCTGTCTTTGATTTCTTAGCTGCCCCCTCCTGCTATAGCAGCTCGGGGCTGCTCATAACATACTAAAACCATATAAACATAAATAACACAATCAATCAATAAACAAAATACAATATAAAAACAGCAATAAAAAAATACCCCAAGGTGAAGCTAAAAAACCCCTCTCCCATCCCTACCTTCCACACATCACCCATCTCCCTTGCCGAAAGCCTGGCAGAACAGCCAGGTCTTACACTGAAGGAAGGTCCGGGGCCAAGTGGGCCTCCATCGGGAGGGAGTTCCATGATCTCAGTGTGGCCACCAAAAACACCCTCCTCATCGTCACCACCCGAGAAACTATGGGGACCCCAAGGAGGGCACTCCCAGTCAACCGGAGGGGCTGATCCAGGACCCGGGGGGTGAGGCAATCCTGCAGATAGGTGGGTCCCAGCCCGTACAGATGCAACAGAAAGGGAGGGGGAAGTAGCACTATATGTCAGAAATGTATCCACCTGCACAGAAATCCATGAGAGTGAGCATGGCACTCCTGTTGAGAGTATCCACGTGAAAATATAAAGTGAAAGAAAAAAATTATTTCCTTGTTGGAGTCTACTACAGACCACCAGACCAAGCAGAACACATGGATAATGCGTTCCTAACACAGATTGTACCTCTTTCAAGCAAGGAATGTCCAGTAAATCCTTGCCTTGCCCACAACTTCTTTCAGAAGGTGGAGGAAGGAACTAGGGGATCGGCTATCTTAGACTTCATCCTAACCAACAGGGAAGACCTGGTTGATGAGGTGAAAGTAGTGCGAACTTTGTGGGAAAGTAATCATGAAATGTTGGAATTCATTATAATAACAAACAGCATAAGTGAGCATAGTCAATCATGTACCTTGGACTTTAGGAATGCTGGTTTTAATAAACTCAGAGAAATGCTAGGCAGGATCCCATGGCTAGATAAACTAAAGGAAAAAGAAGTCCCAGATGGGTGGGAATTTTTGAAAAATGAGATACTGAAGGCACACTCACAAACAATTCCAATGAGAAAGAAAAATGAGAGACATCTAAAGAAACAAGTGTGGCATCACAAAGAGCTTTTTGATGAGCTGAGAATTAAAAAGGACACATAGAAGAAATGAAAGATTGGACAAGTCACAAAGTAAATGGACAAGTAGCCTGGACTTGTAGGGATGGTGTCAGGAAGGCCAAAGCACAGAATTAGCTGAGGCTAGTGAGGGATGCTAAGAACAACAAAAAGGGGCTTTTCAGGTATGTTAGAAGAGGAAGAAAAAGGAAGCAGTAGGTCTGCTGCTCGATGAAGATGGTGGAATATTAACAGGTGACAAATAGAAGGCTGAGTTACTCAACTTCTGTTCTGCCTCGGTCTTCTCCCAAAAGGGAAACTGTGTCCAACCTGGCAAAAGTAGTGTGAAGGATATGGGGAAAGGATTGCAGCTCAAGGTAAAGAGTTGGTCAGAGAATACCTAGCTATTCTAAACGAGTTAAAATCTTTGGGGTCAGATGAATTACATCTTAGGGTGCTGAAGGAACTTTTGGTTGTACTCTCAGAAACGCTGTATCAGAACGCTGACGACACTGAACTCTCTCTCTCTCGCCACTCCTTCCCTCTCCCCCTCTGTTCAAGCTCATCTCACCAACTGTCTTTATGATACCTCTGCCTGGATGTCTCAACGCCAACTCAAACTGAACATGGCAAAAACTGAACTCCTTATCTTCCCTCCCAATCCTTCCTCTCCCTCTTCCCTGTCAATTGCCATTGGGGGGGTCTCCATCTTCCCTGTCGACCAAACCTGTAGCTTGGGCTTCATCTTCGACTCGCACCTCACCTTCAAACCCTACATTGACTCCATTGCCAAATCCTGCCGCTTCTCCCTCCACAACATTGCCAAGATCCGCCCTTTTCTGTCTGTCTCCTCAGCCAAAACTCTCATTCATGCCCTAGTCCATCTCACGCCTCGACTATTGTAACATCCTCCTCGCTGGCCTTCCCCGCTCTCCCCTTTCTTCCCTCATCTCTATTCAAAACTGCTGCCAGGATCATCCACCTAGTCCATCACTTTGACCATGTGCAGCCTCTCCTCTCCTCTCTTCACTGGCTCCCTCTTCCTGAGCGTATTCTGCACAAACTCCTTGTCTTCACTTACAAAGCCCTTCACAACCTCACTCCCCCCTACCTCTCTGCCCTGATCTCTCACCGAACCCCTGTTCGAACACTCCTCAGCTCCTCTTCTATCCCCTCCCCCACCCTCCCCTGCTCCCCCAACCGCCTTCGTCCCTTTTCCCTTGCTGCCCTGCACGCCAGGAACTCCCTCCCTGCCCTTGTCCGCCTTGCCTCCACCTTCAAGTCCCTCCTCAAAGCCCACCTCTTCCGCTCCGCCCTTCCTAACTCTTGCAAATCATCCCCACCCAGGATTATCCCCCACCTGTTATCTGCAAACTCCCAATTTATTGTAACCAAGCCAAGAACGTGTAACTGAGCTCTCGCATCCTTATGAATGTCGCATCTCTTGTCTCTCCCTCTGTTCCCACTTCCCTGTCTCTCCTCCTCCTGTCTTTAGATTACAAAAAACAAGATAGACATGGTCCCTGCCCAAGAGCTTGCAAAGCACCAGGTACATCGCTGGCACTATATAAATGCTTGTAATAATAATAATCTTTGAGAACTCTTGGAGAAGAAGACTGGAGACGGGCAAATGTTGTCCCCATCTTCAAAAAGGAGAATCCAGGAAACTATAGACCGGTCGGTCTGACATCAATACCTGGGAAGATACTAGAACAGATTAGAAAGCAGTCTCCTCCTACCTCTCTGACCGCTCCTTTAATGTCTCCCTCCCCGAGTCGACCTCCCCCTCCCTTCCCCTCTCGGTTGGGGTTCCCCAAGGTTCTGTCCTTGGCCCTCTCCTCTTCTCTATCTACACCCTGTCCCTTGGCGAAATTATTGCCTCCCACGGATTCCAATACCATCTCTATGCTGATGACACCCAACTCTATCTCTCTACCCCCTCTCTCTCCTCCTCTATCCGCTCACGCCTCGTCGACTGCCTCTCTGATATCTCCGCCTGGATGTCCCGACGCCAACTCAAACTGAACATGGCCAAGACTGAACTCCTCATTTTTCCTCCATCCCCCTCCTCTCCCTCTGACCTGACCATCTGCATTGATGGGGTCACCATCCGTCCTGTTCTCCGTGCCCGCAGCTTGGGCTTCATTTTTGACACGCACCTCTCCTTTAAACCTTACATTGACTCTGTGGCCAAATCCTGCCGATTCGCTCTCCTCAACATTGCCCGCATACGCCCCTTTCTATCTGTCTCCTCGGCCAAAATCCTTGTTCATGCCATGGTTATCTCTCGCCTCGACTACTGCAACCTCCTCCTTGCTGGCCTCCCTCGCTCCCACCTGTCCCCCCTTGTGGCGATCCAAAACTCTGCCGCCAAGGTCATTCACTCTGCCCGTCGCTTCGACCATGTGACGCCTCTCCTCCTCTCCCTTCACTGGCTCCCCCTTCCTGAACGTATCCTGTTCAAACTCCTGGTTTTCACGTTCAAATCGCTCCATGACCAAGCTCCCCCTTACCTCTCGGACCTAATCGCCCTACGCGCTCCTGCGCGCGCTCTCCGCTCTTCCGCTGTCCCCTCCCTCGCTCTCCCTCGCTTCTCCTGCTCGCCCAACCGCCTTCGTCCCTTCTCCCTCGCTGCCCCGCATGCCTGGAACTCCCTCCCTGCCGACGTCCGCCTCGCCTCCTCCCTCCGCTCCTTCAAATCCCTCCTCAAGACCCACCTTTTCCATGCTGCCTTTCCCAATGCCCTCTAGTCTTTCCCCTTGCTCTTACTGTCAGCCCTCCTCTGCTGACTGCTGCTACCGACCACCTTGTAACCAAGCCAAGTACACGCACCTGAGACTTCGCATCCGCCTGAATGTTTGTTTGTCTTCTCCCATGTCTCTCCCGCTGTCCCCTCTCCTTGTCTCCCCCTCCTTGTCTTTTAGATTGTAAGCCACAGGTAGGGACCGCAGCTGATTATATGTTCTGTACAGCGCCAGGTTGTTACTGGCGCTTTATAAATGTTTAATAATAATAATAATAATAATAATAAAAGTCAATCTGTAAGCATCTAGGGAAAAAATGCAGTGATTACTAGAAACCAGCATAGATTTGTCAAGAATAAGTCATGCCAGACTAATCTTATCTCCTTTTTTTATAAAGTTACTAGTTTAGTGGGTCATGGGAACGCTGTGGATATAATATATCTTGATTTCAGCAAAGCATTTGACAAAGTCCCCCAGGATATCCTTGTTGACAAGCTGGTAAAATGTGGGCTAGATGATACTACTATTAGGTGGATTTACAGTTGGTTAAAGGATCATCCTCAAAGAGTGCTCATCAATGGCTCCTCATCAAACTGGAGGGGAGTGTTTAGCGGGGTACCTCAGGGCTCTGTCCTTAGCCCGGTACTGTTCAACATCTTTATTAATGATTTGGATGAGGGAGTAGAGGGAATGCTTTTTAAATGTGCAGATGACACAAAACTGGGAGGGATAGCTAACACCTTAGAAGACAGAAATAAAACTAAAATGATCTTGGTAAGTTGGAAACTGTGCTGAAATTAACAAAATGAAGTTCAATAGAGATAAATGTAAAGTTCTGCATTTAGGTAAGAAAAATCGAATATAGAAATCCAGGATGGGGGAAACCTGGCTTGGCAGCAATACATGGGAAAAGGATCTAGGGATTGTAGTTGATCGCAAGCTGAACATGAGTCAGCAGTGTGTGATGGAGTCGCAAAAAAGGCTAATGCAGTTTTAGGCTGCATTAACAGAAGCATCGTTTCCAAGTCACAAGTAGTAATAGTTCTACTCTATTCTGCGCTGGTCAGACCTCATCTGGCATACTGTGTCCACACTTTAAAAAGGACATCAACAAATTGGAATAGGTTCAGAGGAGGGCAATCCTAGCTATGAACTCACTGGGTGGCCGTGGGCAAGTCACCTCTCTGCCCCAGTTTCCCCATCTGTAAAATGGGAGTATGCACATGTCTGTCTTTCCCTGTGTTCCCCTCACCCGTGTCCATCTTAGATTGTAAGTCCACTGGGCAGGGACCCATCTCTGACAAATCTATGAGCACATTCCCACATTCAGCAGACCAGCGCTTTTTTCTTTTCCCCGCATATTACCTTGATGTGTGAAAGGCTATGCGCTTTTAAAACCGTGCTTGCGTTTGTTTTTTAAGCGCATTGGCAAGCGGCCAAAACCTACCTTTACCAGAGTGGGTTTGAAATGACCCACATAAATCCTCTTGTCGGCATGTCGGGGCTAGTCAATATCATGTCAGTTACACAGCGCCTCGCTTCCCCGGCTCCCGGAGAGGGGAGAGGAGCGGAGCCGAGAGCTGGAGAAGCGTGGCGCTGTGTAACTGGCATAACACCGACCCGTTTCCCCAGGTCTCAGCTACGCTCCTGCTACGCCTCCTCTTCCCCCACCTGAGCACATTCAAATGCTGCTTTTCCTAAGTGCAGTCAATTTCAAAATGCACTTAAATAAACCCAGTGTGAAAAGTGCATGGGTTTACTTAAGTGCATTTTGAAACTGACTGCATTTAGGAAAAGCAGCATTTGAATGTGTGTGTGAATGCGCTCGGAGACTGTAAAGCACTACATATGCCTAGCAGAGCTATAGAAATGATTTAGTAGTAGAGCTGGGTGTGTTTAGCCTAGAGAAGACAAGACTAAGGGGAGACACGATAGCGTCTTCCACTACCTGAAAGGATGTCACAAAGAGGATGGTAAAGACTGGTTCTCTCTTGCCCCTAAAGGTAAGACTAGAAATAATGGACTTAGAATAAATCAGATTTTGATTAAACATTAGGTAAGAGCCGTTTGGCAGTAGAACAAACTGTCTAGGGCGGTGGTGGGCTCTCTGTCGCTGGAGGTTTTCAAACAGAGGATAGACAGCCATCTGTTGGGGATGCTGTAGCTGTGGATTTTCTGCATTGTGCAGGGGGTTGAAGTAGATGATCTTTGAAGTCTCTTCCAATTCTAGGATTCTAAGTGTGGGTACAGGTCCCAGTGGAGTGAATGGGATCGCTGCTGCATTAAGAGTTCGTGCCAGCTCTGTCTGCTCAGAGCATGGTGCTGTGCAGATCTCTATTCTCTAGAACAGCAATAAATCAAGTGACAAACCTAAGCTTAAAGCTACCAAATCTACCTTGAAAATTAGTACAAGCACCAAGGGCCACATAGAAGTTGGGGGCGTGGGGTGGTTATGGGGTGCGCTCAAGCAGAGGAGAGTCCCGATCATGGCTCTGTCCCCTGTTCTTGTGTGCATGCCCTCATCTCTGCTCCCTTACCTGCTTGGGGGCAGGAAATGGATCTAGGGGCCAAATCCAGGAACTGGAGAGGGGCCAAATCAAAACTAGACACAGGCTGCATTTGACCCCTGGGCTTGAGGTTCCCCGGCCCTGCTCTATGGGGCCAGCAACACCTTCCAGTTTACTGTTATTTGCACCACCTAGGGAATCGTTTAATTACATCTAACCAGGGTTTTAGCCAGGAGGGGTGTACAATTCGTTTCCTTTTAATTAGTTACAAAAACAAATGGAGCCCCATTATTTGTGACTAATGCTATGAAAACAGATGAATAAGCATTGCTTTCATCAATTTTCATTTTTTGGTTTAATTTACAAAAAATAATTTTGATTTTTAAATAAATAAATAATAATAATCACTGCGCATGCGCAAAACGCCTACCGGACCATTCTGTGCATGAACACCCTTTTCCAAGATGATGCCAGCAGCCATTCTGGAACAGAGCGGTGCATGAAAGCTAATGGAAACTTGCCACTACCCCTCCTCCCCCCCCACACACAGCTAAGCTCCACAGCTGGATCAGGAGTGGCATGTGGGAAAAGCAGGGCTGCCCAGGGCAACAAATTCAAGGCGGTGGTTCTCCCCAACCCTACCCGATCCAGCTGTGGAGCTTGGCTGATCCATATAGGAGTGTGGGCAGCTACAGCTCCTCTGCGAGGGGGGAGGGATACATGTCTAGGGAGGTGTTTGGGTGGGACGGGGAAAGGGACTACCCCATGAGTGAGAACAGGTAGGGTGTTGTTGTATGGGAATAGCTGGGATGGAGGGAGATGGGGTTGGCCATGCTCTCTCGAGTTTTTCATGGGCGCAGCGTGGGTATGGGCCAGGCTGAGAGATTAGGGCATGTGAGAAAAGGCAACTCCCCTGATGGAGTATGGGGAGTGGGAGAAATATGGGAGGTTTGGGGTTTTGGAGGCAGGATGTTGTATTTTTTTTTTCCTGTTTGTTTGTTGTAAGCCACCCTGACACTTAGGGATAGGACAGGGTATAAATGTAATATATAAAATACACACACACACACATTTTGCAAGTGCTCCCTTTACTGTCATCACTTTGTAAAACAAACAGCATTCATGGATCAAGATTTACATGTGCATTAACTGCAATTTTAAGTCTCGACAGTAGCTTAGCCTTATGAAGGTCTTATTAATTTCATTATTTGAGTGCGAGAGTAGATTAAGGCTGGGAGGGCTGGATGGGTTTATTTGGCCAATCCCTGGTTAACCTGCTGCTCTGTGTCTCTCTGAGCTACTTGCCGGAGCGCCACCCTTATGCATAGATTTCAGAAATGGGTCTGAAATCTCTTCAGCGTTTAAGGGCTTGCTCACCCCAAGAGTCAGCCCTACAGTAGCAGTAACACTGGGGGAGAGGGGTGGGGAGGAGTAATCTTGGCTGGGAGTGTTTACATGAACGTTTAGCCTTCTGAAGCATATAACCTGCCTGTACCCCTGACAGTAAAGCAGTTGCCTGCATAATGGGAGGACAACTCAGGATGTAATTCTTTAGATTTTATCAGTATGCATTGTAGGAATTTCAGCTAAGCCACAGACAACTGTGGATACACTATTGATTACCTGGAGCATTCACATGCACTTTAAATCTCAGCAGGTAAGATCCTCAATTCAAGGCTAGGACATTTACACAAAAGGGCACCAGAAGAATTGTGTTGGGGGAGGGGAGGTTGGGATGGGAGTGCCTACGATGATATGATTCTCAGAAGGGGTGGGGCCAGGTGGGAGACAGGCAGATGCATCCACATCTCCTTACACCCTCCTCCATGCTTACACTGGCAAGAGCCATCAGAATGGTTTGTGCGTTTTGCGAACACCCCCTATTAGCCTCAGAAACATTTCATGTGAGCAAGTCCTAAGTCATGGGAAGTGCCTCTCAGTGAGGTTTTGCTAACATGTTTTCAGTGGGGCCGATCCCATGCTTCTCGCACGCACAACCACTTGGTTTGCATGGTCACCATAGGTCCCATCTCCGGGGTGTGCACGCACCACGTGTATTCCACACAACGGTCCACGGGGCATGGTATCAGCCCCACCAACATTCAAGGGCAGTCTGAAGCACCTCTCTGCCCTAGCATTGTATTTAGGGAGGGCGGCTTTGGTTAATGGAGAGCTTTGCTGGGATTCCATGAGAACTGACAGGCATGGGGTGGTACCTACTTCCAGGAGATGTTCCTCTTGGTCCAAGCTGAACCTGCGTTCCGTTTGCCTCGACTCTTCCTCTTCTTCCTGCTCTGCTTCTTTGGGAGCTGTTCTGGGAGGGCTGGGAGAACATCAGGCAGCGAGCAGCGAGGCATGTGGATCAGAGCCAGCGTAGAATCATCTGGCAAGCAAAACAACCATGTTACTCACCACCAGGCTTCAAAGGGGGTACCAGATGCATTGTTAACTATTCCATTTGAAATGTGGTTGGAAGGAGGAAATTCACCCCTACCAGCTAGACTGGCGCACTAGGGCTGCAGCAAGGGGCCCTGGTGCAGGGGTAGGTATGCTGGACAGGGAGGGGAGATGGCCAGGGATTTCTTGTATTTCATAAGGACCACTGCAGCGGGCTCTGCCTTGAGGCTGGCTGCCCTAACCTGCAATAGAGTACAACCTGTGGCAGTTCCTGCCCTCTGCTGCCAGGCTGGCTGGCCTCAGTGATGGCACAGGGATGAATCTGTCCCAAAGGGCAACAAGACAACATGGTAAAGGAGACACGGGGAGAGTTTAAAGGAGCCACACTCTGGAACTGGGAGGAGAGGCAGACAGAGAGAGCTCTGGTGGGTTTCTAAACAACAGGCAGAAGTGGGCAGGTGTAGCTAATGAGATTAAGGATGGGAGGGCACAGAGGGAGTAGGGGTGCTGGAAGGAGGGTGCAGGAATGCTACCAGGTGAAGCTTTGCTGCAGGTGACCCTCATGGGCACACGGTCTAGTGGGCAGTGAAGGCCCTGACATACCTGGGATCCCGGTCTCTGTGATGCCTGCAAAGCGCTGCATCACGCGGATGGCACTGGTCACTGCTTCCCAGGTCTGCAGCTGGCCTGTGACTGGATCAGACAGGGGGAGGTACCCATACTGCGTCAGCCAGTCCTGGGCAAGGGGCACAGAAAGAGAGAGGACTCAGGCCAAAGCGTCGCAACTTGAACTGTCCTGATGGAGGTTTAGGAGCCTCTGCTCTTGGGGGGCTCAGTTTGAGGCAAAAACATCCTAAGCCGAGCAGTCAAAGTTAGGGCAGTTTTGAAAATGCTTATTCCTGTGTCCAACTCTCCAGTCCTTGAAGGCCTCACCCAGTTCAGTTGCTGTCCCAGATCTCTCATTAAGACACAACCGATAGATGTTTGGTGGGTATTGGTTTCCGCTGGGTTACACAAAACTACTGAAGACTCTTCTCAGGAGGGGCACCTCAGAAAAATAAAAATTATCAAGGGTGTGGTTCAGGTCAGGCCATAAGCAGAGCACTGGGGGAGAGGGGAGGATGTAGTTCTGCCAGGGATCCTGGCATCCTCACTCCTTTTTCTCCCCATCTTTCAGGCTGCTGGAGGCTGTGGAAGAAGGGAGATTTCTAGCTTTTAAGCAGAAAGAGAGCATTAATAATATTACCAAAATTAAAAATGTTAAGGCTGCAATGCAAAGTTTAAAAATGCCAGGCTTGAGGACCCACAGAAACCTTGACTAGTCCCCCTTGCGGGTATCTTTATGATACAGCTTTGAATTAAATGATCATATAATTACTTTGCCCACAGGACCCTGCCTCATTCAATATCTGGGGTGGACGACGCTTAGAAGATGAATCAGGATTGTGTATTAACTAGGGCTGTGCATTCGCGTTTTGACAAAATACAAACAAATGCAAAAAAGACCTGTTTGGGTTCCATATTCAAAACATGAATAGTAGGGCTGTGTATTCGGGTTCCAGGTCTCAAACTAGGCCCCAAAAGCTGGAGCACATATCCAGCTCAGAGCCAAGCTGCTTGCCTGGCTCTCAGTTTAGCTGCCTGCTTGGGGAGCCTGTAGGGAGTCCTCCCACCTGCAGGGGCCACTGTAGCCAGCCCAACAGAGACCAGCTAAGCCAGTGAGAAATGGTGAATCCCAAAGCCAGAAACCTCACCACCACCACCAAGTGACACCCTTGAGCCAGCTGTATGTCCCATTCCCCGTCCCCAAGCCAGCATCCTCCCCTCAACCAAGTCCTATGCCCCATTCCACTTTCCCCAAACCAGTGACCATTTTCCAAGCCAGCAACCTTCTCTAGGCCAAATCCATGCCCTGTTCCTACCTCTCCAAGCTAACATCCTCCCCAACAAGCCAGCCATATTCTCCAACCTCCCCTAAATCAGTCCCCTCCTTTTAAAATGGTAGCCAACTTAGCATCAGTTTTAACACAATTTTCTTTCCTTCTAGGTCTGTCAAACTAGCAGAGCCTCGCTGTATTTCTGTGCCAAAACAACCCATACTCAGGGACCCATGTCCATTGTCTTTCCGCATTGGCAGCAATGGGGAAAATGCAGTGAACGCAGGTAAAGATACAAATTCAAATAAATATGAACACTAAAAACAAATACAAATACTTGATCCTGTTAACAGCGTTAGTATTAATGAAGCTGCTCTCTATCTGCAGATTGAGTTTAAGATTGCACTGCTGGTTTTTAGGCCCCTGAACGGTTTAGGCCCTGGCTGTATTCGAAATAGGGTGGCCATTTGTCCAGTTTTATCCCGGACTGCCCTCTTTTCCTGACAATTTGAGCTGTCTGGGATGGGCCAGGAATGGGACCATGTGCTGTCCTCAATTGCTCTGTCCCCAGCAGCTCTGCCTCCTCAGACGATAGCTGAGCTGCTGTAACTTTTAAAAAAGTCATTCACCGGCCCTGAGCTCCCGCCCTCAGAAGCAGCCTGGGTGAGGAGGGGGGCGGGGGGAGAGGAACTTCCTCCACCCACCTGCCACGGTGCCCTGGTCTCTGCTACCTGCCAGTCCCTGCTGTTGCCACCAACTACAGCTTGAAATTTGCTGCTGTGCACCTCTGCGTACGTGAGCATGTTGGGGTAAGCCATTTCCTGAATCTGGCATGCTAGGAAATGTAGTCCTAGCATCGCCAGATTCAGGAAATGGCTGCTGGTCCCGGTGTGCATGCAGCGGGGAGGCACACAGTGGGACTTCCAAACAGTCAGGAGAGTATGTGGCAGCAGCAGGTGCATGGGCAGGGGTGGGCCACTGGTTTGGTCAAAGTTTGTGTGAGTGTGCGTGTGAGAGAGTTTGTTTAAATGGATATGTGTGTGTGTGAGAGAGAGAATTCAGAGCGTGTGTGTGTGTAAGTGTGATGAGACACTGAGCTACATGCAGACTACAGGTACAACAAATATGTAAAAGGTAAAGGTTAAACATGTATGTAATGTGAAAGCTGAGTACTGGAAACTTGCTTAATGCAATGGAGAACGGCTAAGTTCATGACCTTGAGCGAGGGTGTAATCAGAAAATGCCTAAACACCTCTTCAGACACTAACCATAGACCATTGAGTTGCAAATGGACCATTGAGTTTCACCTGGTAGGAAAAATCAAACAAAAGGACCCTGGAAAAGTACTTAAGGGAGAAAGACCAGACAAAAAGGGTTGTTGTTGATATTGTTGCGCTTGAGCTTCTTCAGCTTCATCTGCATCATCATATCTTACCAGCCAGAGAAGGGCTGCACCAAAGAAACCATGAAATAAGGACTCTGAAAACTTTAAGACTGGTACGCAGCCAAGCTTTCCACCCCACTGCCTGTGACATAAACTGAAATACCCTTGGACCTTGATTAGGGTAAACCCAAGTCAGGAGAATCCAAGTAGAGATAGGAATGCATTATTGGTTATGTTATTTTGATTTCTGCACTCTCGAGTATAATCTTGTACTGCATGCTTATTCATGATTTATTCATTAATTATTATTATTAT
>QEPC01005433.1:20063-31003 GCA_003113815.1 Sphenodon punctatus | reverse complement strand
CAAACTGCTTGTGTTTTAAACCCCACCAGCCAGACCGGGGCTTTGTTTCTCTGTGTTATATACCAATAAACCTGTTGTTTTTGGATACCTGTCTCCTTCTCTCTCTTTCTATTTGGGGAGGGTACATAAAACTGCCTGTAGTGCGTACTGTCCTCAGCTTGATCCTTTGAACACGTGTAGACCCCAGTTTAAGTCTTTAAGCCAATCCCCCCCGAAGTTTAAGGAACGGTGATTATTGGGGTACATCACCCCGAGAGGTCACGAGTGGGAGGGGGTCTCCTGTTAACAGGTCACCCAACCCAAACTGGACCAGCTGTTCATCTGATGCTTCGACCCACACTTCAGCTCTGCTTCCAGCCAGCCATTGCCCTGGGCAACACAAAGTTGTGGGCACCAACCTAGAGCGCTGGGCGAATGCCCACAACTCAATGGTTTGGAAGGGTGCTGCATGGGTGGACTGCAGCCTGGGGAACTCGCTGGGTCCCTCTGAAATGGACCCAGGCAGGACTGCGAGCAGGTGGACATAGGGGTGCATCCCTGGAGCAGTTCCAGGAGCGGTCAGCCCTGCGTCAGTCTGAAAACACCCATTGCTATCTCGATTTTCAAAAAGCATTTGATAAAAGCCCCTCATGAGAGACTTTTGAGGAAATTCAACAGTCATGGGATAGGAGGCAGTGTCCTATTATAAATCAGTAACTGGTTAAAGGATAGGAAACAAAGAGGAGGACTAAATGATCAATTTTCACAAGGGAAAGAAATAAATAGTCAAGTGTCCCAGGGATTTGTACTGGGACTGGACTGGTGTTGTTTAATATATTCATTAATGATCTGGAAAAGGGAGTAAAGAGCGAAGTGATCAAATTTGCAGATGACCAAGTTATTCACGGTAGTTAAAAACTGAGTGGACTTTGAAGAATCGCAAAGGGATCTCGTGAGGCTGGGCATCTAAATGGCAGATGAAATGTAATGTTGAGAAGTGCATGGCAATGCATATAGGGAAAAATAATCCATTTTGTACACAATGCTGGGCTCTAAATTAGGCGTTACCGCTCAGGAGAAGGATCTTGGAGTCATTGTGGACAATACACTGAAATCCTCAGCTCAGTGGATCAAACTGAAAGAGCTGCGGGAGGGAAGGAATTCCTTCCTTTAGTGGAACTTGCTCCTACCTGCAGTTTCATGATTTTGTATTTCTACTGTCAGTAATTTTAAACAATAGCCAGAACAGAGACACTGAGCGTGCATGTAATGGAGAGAACTCATAACTCAAGGAGTAAGGATCTCTCTTAAAGAAGGGATATTTGACAGGTCTGGTTAACAGAGCATCAGTGCTTCCAATTCACATGTGGGATAGACCTTTTACCCCCCTTTTTAAAAAAATGATAGATCCTTCCAGTCTTTCTGCTGATTTCACCCAACACCATCTGTGGAAGCCAGGATTTCAGGTAGTCGGTGTGTCAGGGAGCTACGGGCCCCAGCATTGGAATGCTGCCTGCAGCTGCTGCTTCTGCCACACTGGGCTTTGAGCTTGCTGCTTCATGTGGGAAGCGTGGCCCAGAACCTAGTTCTCCCCACTACTCTCACAGAGACCGCCCTCCCACAGGGCCACCCTGAGGTGTTTTGTTGCCCTGGACAAAACACGTTGAGTGCCCCCATTGCAATTCCCAGCCTGGGGCCTGTAGTATTGATGGGGCCGAGAGAGCACGCCTCCTCCTTGCCAAGATCAGTAAGCCAGAGAGCTTGTCCTTAAATTCATACTGGGGGTTGTTTACAAAGTGAGAGCGCAGAACAGGAATTCATAAAGAAATTTGATTGTGTTAAATAGGGATTATGTATTCTACTCACATTACAAAGTATGATCTGACTTCACTTGACTCCCTAGATGGTTTAAAGACAGTCCTCATTTTCAACTATGATATGACTTATTACAGACTATGCTAGGGTATGCCAACATTGTAATCTTATGCTCTGCACTCTTGCCTTACCCTGCCCCTTTCAAGGAGAAGCTGCTGAAAGAGATTCAAGAACCAACATTTCACAACTGCCTAGGTTTTGCAGTTGCTGTTCTGGTCCATCTGCACCTGAGGAAGTGGGTTGTTGCCCATGAAAGCTCATGCTGAAATAATACTCAATTATATAAAATCTTTTCTCAGTTAGTCTTTAAGGTGCCAAACTCTCTCTCTCTCTTTGCTGACACAGACTATCACGGCTTCCTAAGATTGTATAGCTCTGGGTAATGAAGGGGACCAGGGCTAGCTGCAATGAGGGAGATGGTCAGCGAGAAAAGGAAATTCAGAAAAGGGAAGGCTGAGCTAGATTACATGAAAGTTTTTCTCATTGTTGCCAAGACTTGTGATTTTCCCAGGAGTCTAAGGGTTTTGAATAATCTAAAATCACAAGACTTGTGGAAAGAGAGCTGAGATTTTCACTCTTACCTCATTCCCCAATCTGAAAAGGGCCCACAAACACTCAGTTGAGAGGGCCCCCTCAAATCAAGGAGAGTGAGGAAGAGCAGATTTTGCCCTGAGCCCCATATCATCTCTGACCCCCTTCCTCAGGGAAGGGTTGAGAGAGCCCCACAGGTAAGGATAGGTAACATTCAAGTCATCTAAATTTTGAGGGATGGAGACACAAAAACAACTGGCTACCAGTTTTTCAGCAAAAGAAACTCTGTCTTGCTGAACAGAGATAAAAGGGGCTTAGAGTAGGGGTCAGGAACCCTAAACCTCGGGGCCAAATGTGGCCCACGGCTGGTTTTTACATGGTCCCTTTCCTGGCCCCTGAATCTAGACCCTACCCTCAAAGCCAAGAAGAGTGAGCTCAGGGGAAGGAAGCAGAGAGGAGGGCATGCATTCAAGGATAGGGGGAGGGACCATGGCACAGATCGGTGATCTGTCCCCTCCTCTCCCTAAGCACACCCCATAAGCACCCCCCACCCCCAACTTCTATGTGGCCCTTGGAGCTTGTACTAATTTTCAAAGTGCCCTGCCCGGGAGGGTAAAGGTCTCCCCCTCCCCCCACATAGAGCCTCCCAAAGGGAAGGGGATACTGGGTCCCCCAGAAAAACTCTGCCCCTCCACACCCCAAGGGGAACAGTAGGTCTCCCCCCTCCCCCCGTGGGTGGGGTGCTGCAATCATGAGAATCATTACAGAGTGCCCCCTACAAATCCCCTCATCCCCCGC
Source organism: Sphenodon punctatus (assembly GCA_003113815.1). NCBI lineage: Eukaryota > Metazoa > Chordata > Lepidosauria > Sphenodontia > Sphenodontidae > Sphenodon > Sphenodon punctatus. Next base: position 27,820 of record QEPC01005433.1, on the reverse strand, counting down.
CCCGCAATTCTAGAAGCATGGGGGTCAATATCACTTGCCAATTTTAGCCCAAAGTTACTTCCAAGGGTGCAATGAGCAAGGGGTGGGGGTTCCCCTTTCCCAGTGACTGGGCACTGTGGGGGGGGGGTCTGTCTCCCCCACTTCACTCACCTGTTCCCAAAGTGTCCGTAGTCACAGTTCCTCTCCCCCTCCAGGGTGTCACAGCTGCTCGGGGTGTGGCACCCCAACCAGCCCCCCCTTAGCCTTCCCTTTTCCTGGGGCCAGGCAGGCAGCTACCTGCCACCCCTGTGCCCTGTAGAAAGCAGGCTGGCAGCTGCCAGCGCTGCCCTGCTGCTCTAATCTGCTTTGCAGAATTCGCCCTCCACCTCCAGGCAGGATCCTCCAGGAGCCAGGATCCTCTCACCTCCCCGGACCTCGGCTGTCCCCCTCGTCCCGTCCCGTCCCGTCCTCTCTCCCCCAAAGGCAGCAGCCTCTGTGCCTCCCGCTTCTCCACCGCGACGCCTGAGGAAATCACTGGCGAGCTGAGAAAGAGATGCTTCCCTCCGGGGAAGGGACGGGGCTGGCTAGGATCCAGGCTACTAGCCTTCAAGGGGGAGGAGGCGAGCAGCTAACCAAGCGCGGGCGTGCCCGGGAAAAAACCCTGGCATGTTTCATCCCTTTATTCTGGTATCCCTTCTCAGTCCGCCTCTGGGGACTACTCTCCCGGCTCCGTGTGGTGGGAGATCAGGACGCGAGAGAGCTAGGCTCGAGGAGTGTTACTCGCTTCACGGGGAAGCCTCTGCTGGTGCTAATTAGGGAAGCCGCCTGCCTTATTCTATTTAAGAACACCAGAGCGGGCAGATTATTGGGTCATCTAGCCCAGAGTCCTGGCTCTCTCCAACACCGAGCAACACTGGATGCTTCAGAAGAAATAGACAAAAAGAAGGGCATGTATCAGGGTGTAGGGAACCTCAGGGTGATAGTCTGCGGCTAGTTTTTATCTAGGCCCTGGATCCAGTTCCTACTCCTAAACAAGGATCCAGTTCCTACTCCTAAACACTAAAGCAGCGTTTTCACAGCTGATGGGCGTGCAGCAGCGATGAGGCAAAGATGCGGCAGGGGAAAGGAGACAGAAGCCAGAAATTCTGCGGGTGTGAATCGGGTTCTGCCGCCACTTCACTCGCAAATAAGGCTGCTTTCACCCCTTACAAAATGGGGTATTATAATTGCTTGAGATAATACCTGGTATAATTGATGGAGTTTTGTAATGTGTGAATGCACTATTCCCCTTTTATGCTGCGAGATCTCGGGTCGCTGTAAAAGCCACATTTGGTAGCTCTAACAATGACCCGAGATCTTGCAGCATAAAAGGGGAATAGTGCATTCATGCATGACAAAAAATTGTGGAATTATAATATCCTGTATTATCTCCAGTTATTATGATAGCCTATTTTGTAAGGTGTGAAAACAGCCTGACAGGGCTCAAAATCCAGCCCTTTTGAGTTAAGTTGTGGCAGAAACCTGTTCGCATGGGGGTGCATCTTTGCCTTGTGGGAGTTGCCCCCATGACGCCATCAGGTGTGAATGCGGTCTCAGAGACTGACTGACTCAGGATAAGGGAGCAGAGCTGAGGGATGCATACAAGGATAGGGGCTGTAGCCTCCTCTTCCTGAATACACCATTCAGCACCTTTGACTCTAACTTCTATGTGGCCCTCAGAGCTTGTAATAATTTTCAACATGGCTCTTGGAAAGTTGGAAGAGAAAAGGCTTCCCACCATTGGCATACATGGTGTGATCCATTCCCTGATGTTCACTCCCAGCAGTCAGAGGTTTAAGACACCCTGAGCTGAGCATGAAGATTAATCCTGTGACCATCTTGGTTAATAATCATTTGATAGGTCTATAGACTTGTCTCTCTATAGTCGTCTAATCCTTTTTTTAACCCACGTTTATACAATTGGCATTTCAAGGAGCAACAGTACAGTTCTCTATTGTAACATTATACATGTGGAACCTTTTGTATTATATATTTGTCAGACTTGTAGTCTACATGCATTCCTGTGTTACACGTGTGACCCTATGTTTCTCCGTGACAGTGTATTTGAGAGAGAGAGAGAGTGCTTATGTGTAATTGTGTTTATTTGTTGTTGTGGGTTTGTGACATTAAAGCTGTCATGATTTTATTGTAATTTTCACAGCTGTGTTTTCTTAAAGCCTAAAATCAGGAGAGCCTAAAATTTCAGCTTTCTTTTAAAAGTAAATTCCTAATCCTAATGGATGCTGAGAAAATCTTGCAAACCTGAATGCAGTGTGCTCTACAGATTCAGAAACCAAGAGAACCCAGCTTTTATTACTTAAAAATCACATGATTTTTGAAGAAATTCACCAGGAGATGTTTACATGCATAGGAGCTGTCCAGGGCCACACTTTGATGGAGGAAGCAAAGACATACATAGTGGACTATTCAATATGAGAGGGAGAAACTTTGCATCGTGAAGCACCTGTTTCTGTTTTGTTTGAGTGTTACTGTATGATGATATTAGAAAAATTAATAAATAAATTTTAAAAAAAAATCACATGATTTTTTTAAGCTACTCTCACAATTTGGGGGTTGATTAATTATTGCTGAAATATTTAGTGCTGGCAGTCCTGTGACATTCTCCTTGGAAATTAGATAATGAGGTTCAATAAATAGGGTTCATTAGGATGTATGTGACCCAAGAAGCCAGGGAGTCTGGGCTGCTATTTTGGATGATGGGGTCGGGTGAGGCCCCAGCAGCCACCACGTAGGAACAATGTGGACCAACAATGCAGCCATTAATCTGCTCAGAGGCTTCTTCTGACTAGCTAGGCCAGAGGTCGTTCCCGTGGTTACGTGGACTATGGAGGCCTTGTTTCTTACTGGGATTTCTATTTTTAAGAACAACCCCCCTGCCCCACAAAAAGAAGTCTCAAAACAGATTGTCATGGAAACCAGGAAATGGAACTTGCCTTTTGCCCCAGAATAGTGTGTCCCTTCAGGGCTCATGGGGAGTCCTCCCAGGGAACAGAGCCCATGGGTGTTACCTGTACAGGCAGGGGGAGCGGTTGTTGGTTTTCCCCCCAGGACAGGGAGAAACATACTAAGAACACTAGCTCCCAGGCTTGACTGGAAGAATGTCCAGTTATACTTTCAAGAGTGAAATCCATTTGAAACTGCCTTCCAAAGACTGCTCCCAGTCCTGGTGCTGATCTGAAGCTTCCAGGAAACAAGGGGATCTCAGTGGCTGAGAGTGCTCAGATCGCTGCCAAGCACAGGGCAGGCTACTGGAATCAGAACAGAGCAGCTGTCAGGGTAAGTTTCCCAAAGGGCAGTTGTGCCTCAGACTTTTTGTTCTTTCTCACTCCACTTTCTAGATGTTTCTTTCTTCTTGTGTCTTCTTCCTGCTGCTTTTTCTATGGGGTTGAAATGAACTGGACTGTCCTCTTTCATGAATAAAATCAGAGTATTTATTTTCTTTAGTGAATATAGTAGAGATGCACAAATATGGACTCCATGAGACTGGACCCTTCAGAATCCTGGACTCCTGCTATGTCCCCCATCAATCTAGCAGTGAAGAACACCAGGCCTGGGGGACAAATACAGCCTATAACATTTTATTATATGGCACCTTTCCAGCTCATGGATCTGGCTCACAGAGCCAGCCCCTCTCTTTGAGCACATCTTTGCACCTTCCCCCTCAGTGCACACCCTCATCTCTGCTGCTTTCCCCTTTGCTCTCTTCCCCTGCTCTGAGCACGTCTCCTCACCCCCCCCCCTCCCTTAGCACCTATCCGGCTCACAGGCTTTAACTAAATACAGAAGTGGCCCATGGAGATAAAAAGATTCCTCATGCTGCATTAATGGGATAGAGTGTAGAAATTGTTCTGGAGTGTACAGATTTGTGGGGTCCAGAGTCTCTGGGCCAGTGTGGTGTAGTGGATCTCCCAGATTCTCTGAAAGCCAGTGTGGTGTAGTGGATAAGGTGCTGGACTTGGACCTAAGAAGACAGCGTTCAAATCCCAAGCTAAACTTGCTGGGTGGCCACAACCTCTCAGCCTCAGTTCCCCATCTGTAAAATGGGAATATGTGTGCCTATGTTCCCCTCACCTGTCTTAGATTGTAAACCCACTGGGCAGGGACTGCCTTAAAAATCTGTGACTGTGAAGCGCTATGTATGCCTAACAGTGCTATAGAAATGATAATTAGTAGTAGGGAATCAGCTATCTAGCACTAACCAATCACTGATGACTGGTTGGTTACCACTCCTGCTAAACAGCTGAGCAGTGGTAACCAGTTTAGTGCTAAACCCTTTTTTGAGGGCTGATTTTCCCACCCTTCAATTGCACACCTGCCTCAGTGCAAGGCCTGTTCTCACTAGCAACTCATCCTGCAATATCTAAGGCTGGAACACGGCTGGATATGGATATGAGATCCATTACTAGTGTGGACCAGATCCTAGCTACCCCTTACTTGATTTCTGTTTAGCCTCTGTAACAACCAAACTGATTGGAACTGACAAATGTAAATTACCCCAAGTTCAAACTGGCTAGAAACCCCCCCCCCCCTTGCCAACTTCACTGGAAATTCACAAGTGTGATGTGAACTTCAAATTCAGCTTCTCAAGTGTGAATTTCCAGTGAAGTTGGCAATGTCACGTTCATCCTTTTCACTTGGCAAGCACAGCTGACTGGGTGTCATTCTGCCTGGTTAATGCAATCTACCATCAGCCTCAGATCTCCTTTTTAGGGTTTGTTTTTCAGTATGGACAAGTTTTATTTTAGATTAAGGAACAAAACAACACATGCCCTCCAACACAAGTCCCCTGGAGATGTGGCTCTCTCCCCTGTAACAGGCTGCAACGATGTGGAGGGTGAGTGCATGCGTAGCCAGGCAATGTTCTTAGGAATGCAGAGGTGCAAAGCCAGTAAGTACATAGCTGCCTGCAGCACATTCTCATCTTAGACCTGCCGACCCTGGATCACCTGCCAACCCAGGCCCAGCAGTCTTGGTGCTTAGTCTTACCCATTCCCTGGCTGCAGTGGGAGACTGGATGGGGGTGAGCTGACTGATACTGAATCCTGACAACATTGAGGTGAGGATGGTTGGCCAGTCTTGTGCCCTGGAGGGGATTGGGACTCCTGTTATTGATGGGGCCCAGCCCTCTCTGCTTGATCGGGTTCGCAGCCTCGGATTGCTTCTGGATCCTTTGCTGTGCCTGGATTGCCAGGTCATAGCGGTGGCCAGGAGCGCTTTTCACCAACTCCGTCTGTTAAGGAGGCTGCGGCTTTTTCTTTCAGACTTGGATCTGGTTACTGTCGTCCATGCTTTCATCACCTCAAGGCTAGACTACTGCAATGCGCTCTGTGTGGGGCTGCCCTTGGTGACGGTTCAGAGGCTGCACCTGGCGCAGAATGCGGCAGTTCGCCTCCTTCCAGGGACGTGTCACCACAAACTCACAACACCGATGCTCCGTTCGCTGCACTGGCTGCCGATAGTCTTCTGGGCCCAATTCAAGGTGTTGGTGATCACCTTTAAAGCCCTAAATGGCCTAGGCCCCATCTATCTGAGGGATCGCCTGGCTTCCCATGTCCCATTGTGGCTTCTGTGATTGGCTGGGGGCACCTTCCTGGAGACTTTGGTTTTTCACCGGGTCTCGACCATGAGGAGGGTGTTCTCAGCTGTCGCACCCTTGCTATGGAACTCCCTCCCCCGGGAGGTCTGCCTGTATTAAAGCCTGGCGGCCTTCCGGAGGCAGTGTAAGACCATCCTGTTCCGCTGGGCTTTTGGCAGCGGGGACTGAACTGGGGTGGGGGGAGTTGATTTAAGAGGGAGGATGGGTTGAGGGATAGGGAGAAGGATTAGGTGGGAGGTTGCTGGAGGGTGGGAGTGGGTTGGGCCTTGGGGGGGCGGTTGTATTTAAATGTTTTTATATTGTGTATTATAATTTTTTGTAAGCTGCCCTGAGCCTTCAGGGAAGGGAGGGATATAAATATTAATTAATTAATTAATTAATTAATTAATTAATTAAACCTTTCTATGGCTTGGCTATTCAGATAAGCTGACAGAGTTAAAAAAAATATTTATCCCCCATTCAAACACCTCCAAGGGCACTTTTTGGTTTATAATTGGCCTATAGCGCTCACGGATGCAATTAGTCCTTCACTGCCCAAATTACAGAGGGGCTGGGGGGCCTGGCCCCCCTACTTTTTTGATGGCCCCCTTAGCTACTGGCTTTAGAAGGCTATAGGGGACATGCTTTCACTGAGGGCTCCCCAACCTTTTTCCTTATAATTTGATCCTTCTAGCCTACCCACCACTGAGCTTCTGTACTGGCAGGAATCCTCTTTGCTGGCAGCTGACTGTGTTGTCCACACACAGTTTGGACTCTAATACTTAAAGCACTCTGCTTGCACAAGCCCCATACAGCACTGGCAGAGTTTTTAAAGATCTGGCTGCTACAGATTGCCCTGTTTTCCCCCACATTCTTTGACTCCTCCTTGCAAGGGGAAAAGTCTCTGCTGGTGAGAGTTTTGTTGGTTTATTGGAAATGCGGACACTTACCCACAACGAAGGCTTCCCAGTTACAATCCTGCTGCACTACATTCTTGTCTGAAAATTAGCCTGACGTTTACTGCTCCTATGTCAGTCTCGACAGAAATGTCCAGCTACTGATGGCTTTGCAAAGGCACATAGCCCTTCAACATCACTGTGGTTTCTGTTCCCCAAATTACTGCTAATCGGGGAAACGCAGTGAACATGAGCACACCATGCAGCAGGGGGCTAGTGCTTCCTTGTCGTTGGGGTAGGGTTGCCAGCTTCAGTTGTTTTTTACCCAATACTTCCATTTTGGTCTATGGGAGTGTCAGGTAAAAAACCACCCTAGCTGGCAAGCCTACTTTGGGGAGAGGAGTATGTCTAGCAGCAGCTTCAGAGCAGCAAAAGAAATAGATGGGTACCAGGGTCTGAATCAGCAGAAGACCAAGCTCTGCTATGCCACACCGGCACCGAGCATGACTGGACAAAGGGACAAGGCTGCCAGCATGAACAAGAACTGGAGATTTGAGACAATACTAGTGAGGTATCCCTTCTACAAGGAGCTGGAGCCTATTATTATTATTTTTTTAACCCGCTACCACTCTAGTTTCAACTGAGGAAGGAGGAGGATAACATGGAGGATACAGAGAACAAACAAACATGGGGAAGAGACAAGGAAGGTGAAAGGAGAGTGGTTTCCAGGGAAGTAGTCAGGACATGCTTGGTTGGGAGCCCTGATGATATCTAGCAGAAGATGCAGCTGGGGCCACAGCCACAGAACAGGCAGCCAGATACACAGCCATAGACTGAAATGTGGAGCTGCAGCACCAAGGAACGATAAAAATTTAGATGGGGTTGATCTTTGTTATTACCCTTTTTGTGCCAAAGGAAGCATCCTATTGCACTCCTCTCTGCCATTTAATTCTCACTGCTTCACAGCCAAGTCCACTGCACCTTCCACTCCTGCACATCAGCTAAGATGACCATGCAGGGAAACACCTACTGGAATAGTCATCTGTCTACTGAGCCTGTATTATAGTTCAGAACAGAATCACCATTTTAGCACAACTGTGGGTGAAAACAGACATGACGCTAACCACCCTTTAACCACCCTTGGTGGTCATTTATGCATGTTTCAGGGCTGCCTAGGGCACCAATACAGTCCTGCAACATGCATAAATAACCACCAAGGGTGGTTAGCGTCATGTCTGTTTTCACCC
>QEPC01005418.1:268893-291165 GCA_003113815.1 Sphenodon punctatus | reverse complement strand
GTCTCTCCCCCAGCTCCTGTCTCTTTGATTGTAAGCCCTAGGGGCAGGGACCATGTCTATTTTATTACTTTGTAAAGTGCCAGGTACACTGCTGGTGCTATAGAAATGTTTGTTAATAATAAATAATAATAATAATAATAATATGGGGGGGGCAAAAATTTTACAGCAGGGACAGTGCCCTCTATGCATCCCCCCATAGCTACAGGACTGCACTGAAATCACAAAAGGTGTGGATTAAACTGATTTACAGTATGATCCTCTGGCTGTTTATTTATTTGTTTTATTTATTTATAACAACATTTAATATCCCACCCCTTCCTGCCCATGGCAGCGCGGGGCCGTGTACAAACAAGATCAAAACAATAATAAAAACATATCAATAAAATCATCATAATAAAACCAAATATATAAAACTTCATATCACTACATCAATCCAAAAGTGGTGTCTCACAGATAAAACCCACCACCATCTCCCTCACCAAAGGCCTGGCGGAAGAGCCAAGTTTTGCATTGGTGATGAAAGGAGGGGAGATCCGGGGACAGATGGACCTCGACCAGAAGAGAGTTCCATAATCGGGGTGCCACCACTGAGAATGTCCTATCCAGTGTCACCCCCTGTCGAATGTGGGGGACCTCCAGAAGGATGCTCCTGGCTGACCGTAGAGACTGCTCCATGGCCCTGAGGCTGAGGCGATCCCAGAGACCAGTACCAAAGACTCCCCCACCCCTCCACAAAAGATAATGTATGAAACAGTAATTTAGCCAACAATGGAATAAACTGGTATGTCCAAAATATACTTGAAGATTGCAAGGGGGTGAGGGCAAGGGAAAACTAAACGATATATTTTCACAGTCTTGGAAAGGGAGACAGTTTTGGATGGGCAATGTGATATGCTTGAGTGCCCAAAGTATCTATTATAAGAGCCCGGGAGCGCTCTAATAGTTAAGGTGTGTTACACCCTCCATTATAAATCATCAACATTCTATTTGCTATAAAAATGATTAAAGTTAGGATCATTAAATTTGTAGAGAAGGATCACTCGAGTAAGTGGTTCAACCTGTCCAAATGTCAGCTGAATCGGTTGGATAACAGCAGAGATATTGCAGTTTAAAAACTGCATTTTGAAAACCTGTTTTTTCAAAAGTTACACCGTCTCGATCTCGGCAGGGTAAAGGGGGTTTGTGTTGGTTGGGAGGAGGTGTTAGAAAGCCTTTTAGAAAATTCAAGGAGGCTGCCAGGAGGTGCCTTCTGGTTTATTTTTTGTAAATCCAGTTAGTAGTTTTTAAGTTATGACATCTTGAAAATTCAACGTTAGCCTATGGAGACCATCCTGAGTGTGGAGTGCTTGCAAACATTCTCTGTGTAATGCACAGACTGTTTAAAAGTCTTGAATACTGAGGACTACTAGGGATGTGCGAACACGGTTCAGAAGTTTGGGGTTTGGCCTGAACTCGGGGTGTTTGGACCGTTTGCGAACACCCCGAATCCGAACTGCCCCCCCACCTGAACCAGTCGAACAAAGTTCGGGTTCTGAACTGGTTTGGGTGGGGGCAGGGAGGAACTGGGTTTTCCCTCCCCTCCCCTCCAGGCTGCACGGGTGGAAGGGGCACCAGGGAGCACCTCCCCCCCCACCCTGCCCAGTCTCGTAATTTTTTTTAACCCCCCCACCCCAGGGATCGCCCTACCTTGTGGTGCAGGAGCTCCAGCCCCGGGTCTGGCAGCAGCGGGTCTGGTGGCAGGTCCAGAGGTGCCGGTGCTCCGGAGCGCTTCAGACCACTACTAGGCCTTCTGGGTTAAACTGGAAGGCCTAGTAGTGACCTAAGTGCTCTGGAGCGCCACCACTGTCGGATCAGCCACCGCTGCTGCCGTACCCGGACTCTGAGCCCCAGCACAACCAGGTAGGTTGGGCTCGGGGTTTGGCAGCAGCGGCAGCAGTGGTGGCAGGTCCGGCAGCACTCCGGAGCGCTTCAGGCCATTACTAGACCTTATGGTTTGACCCGAAAGGCCTAGTAGCGGCCTGAAGTGCTCTGGAGCGCCGCTGCCTCCGGACCCGCTGCCGCCGGACCTGGGGCCAGAGCCCCAGCACCACCAGGTAAGGCGATCCCTGGGGTGGGGGTTAATTATTATATATTTTTTTACGAGGCTGGGCGGGGGAGGAGGGGAGGTGCTCCCCGGTTCCCCTTACACCTGCGCAGCTGGGAGGGGGGAGGGAAAACTAGGGCCCCCTCGCCGGAATGGGCTCGTCCCCCCCCCGAACAGTTCGCACATCCCTAGGGACTACAACTCCCAGCAGGCATTGCTTGCCAGAGCCTATCAGTGCTGGGGAAAGAGAGGGAACTGCACCTCCCAGGGTGGAGTGTGAGTGATTGGTCAGCTATGTTTAGAGCTGATCTGGTGAGGAAAGGAGGAGAGCAAGGCCTGTGGAAGGGAGAAAGCTGAAGGTCATTCTGATCTGATCCCGCATAGCAGACGCCTCAGCTTGGGAGTCAGGGACGCTGAGATGGGTAAACAACAGAGCTAGCTAATCCCACAGTGATGTTTGGGGTGGCTGATCTTGCCCCTACACCCATCCAGAACCACAGAGTGCATGGATTTCAGTGACATCCCTTCCCCCTCCAGAAATGTGGGGTGTCTGGGCTGTGGCTCCAATGGAGGAGCATGGCTGGGGATGGAGCACTGGAGTTTGCCTGGGATGGTCCCAGGTGCAGGAAGAGGGCAGAGGTGTATCCCAGAGACAGGGACAGGGGCTACAGGCAGGATGGAATCGATCTTCATTCAGCGCTTCTTCCTCCGGCTTTCCCAAGCCCTCTAAGGAATGAAGGATAAGCAGGTGCTCTGGGCTGATACAGTGGGTGTTCTGCAGGAGGGGGGCAGGGAGATGGTGGGGTCCTGTGCAGAGCAGCCTTGTGGGGCAGAGTGGCAAGTGTAGTCCTCTTGGGAGGACTTTTAAGAGCAAGCCTCAGCCCAGGAAGGGAAATCCTATGGGGGAGCAGGGACGGAGGGTTGCCCCCAACCTGCAAAGAGGAAGAGGATTGGGCCTGAAGGATGAAGGCAAAGTGTGGGTGCATGGAGCCTAAGTTGTAAGTGAACACAATATGTGAGACTGTACAATGGGTGTCTTCAGACGTTACGAGATCACGCTCAACCACACTGAACCACGCTCAACCCCCCCGTGGGGCCAAAGGGCCCTGAACGTCTGAACGGCGCGCGCCAGATGTTCATCACGCTCAATACCCACATGGGGTCAGGTTCAACCACGCTTCCCGGGCTAGCCGGGGGAAGGTCCCGGGAAGCGTGGTCAAACCAACCCCCACAGGGAACCAAGCAAAAGTAACGTCTGGACGCCAATCCCCCAGCGGAACCAAAAAAATGGAGCCCCGGCCGGGGACGAGGCACGCAGCGTCGCTGCCAGGCAACCAGCACCAACACAAACACCGGAGGGAGATTTAAAGCGAGAGCAGCAGCAAGCAAGCGTGGCGGGATGGAGCGAGGAGGGAAGCGGAAGAGAGCGGAGGCACAGACAGCGACAGCGGCGGGACAGGAGGCGGAGGAGGTGCAGCCAGGCCCAGCGATGCAGGCGGAGGAGGCACAGGCGCAGGAAGGGCGCACACGGGAGCACCCGACCAGGGAGGCGCCCCGGGAACAACACCCACAGCTGAAGCCGGGTCGCGCCGCCCCGGGGACAGCGGCCGGAACGGGACCACAGGAGGCACCCAGGAAACGGGTAAGGGCACCCACCGGGAGGGGAACAGGGGGCACGGGTGGACCCCCGGGGGGGGCCGGGGGGACCCCGGGCGGAGGGCAGGGGGGCAGGGGGCCCCCGAGAGGGGCCACACCCTCACCCAGCAACCAACCACCCCCCTTCCCCCCCCCAGACACGAAAGTCGGCCCGGGCGGACGAGCCCCAGGAGGAGCCCGGCCCCGGGCGCCCGGAGGCGCACCCCCAGGAGGAGGTGGAGGAGGAGCAGAGGCAGGTGCAGCAAGAGCTGGACCAGGAGGAGGAACAGCAGGGGCCCAGCCGGAGGAAGGCCTACCACAGAGGGGGACAGTGGGGCCTCCAGGAGACCCGGGACTTCATACGGATCTGGGGGACCCTAGAGTACCAGCTGGAGCTCGCAATAAACCAGCGCAACGAGCATGTCTACCGGGACATCGTGCGCGACATGGAGGCGGCGGGGCACGAGCGCACTGTCAACCAGTGTCGCTCAAAGGCCAAGGAGCTCAAGAGGGGGTACAAGGCCCTCAAGGACAATAACAGCCGCTCCGGCCACGGGGCCCGCACCGCCCCCTACTACGATGCCCTGGACCGCATCCTTCACATGAAGGGCTCCATAGTTGCCCCACGCCTGGTGGGCAGCGCTGTGGTCCAGGGCAGGGAGCGGGCCGAGGTACCCCCTCCCCTCGCCGCCCGCCCGGTAGACACGAGCTCAGGGGACCCCCACCCCCAGGAGGACCACCCGGGACCCGCAGAAGCCCCAAGGCCCCCCCCCAGCAGCAGCCCGGAGACATCCCAACGCCGGGCCGGCCAGGCGGAGTCGGAGGTCGGCACCTTCACCACCCTCAGCCAGTGGTCCCAGGGGGAGCACTCCCAGGGTGAGGCGCCGGGCTCCGAAGGCTCGGAGACGGACATAGAGGGTAAGCGGGCCCCCAGGGCAGGGGGGGGCACGACCAGGGGGCCGGTGGCAGGGGCGGGGGTGGGGGCCCTGCTGCAGGGGCCACAACCAGCCCCCTTCACCCGCTCCCCCCTCTCCCGCCCGCAGGACATGGGGAGCCCCAGGACCGGGCCAGCGAGACGGTGCAGGCCCCCGCGGAGGGCACAGGAGAGCAGGTGCCGGACCCAGGTAAGGCGGGAGGGCTGGGATTGCGGGAGGGCCCCCCGGGCGCCAGCCCAGGGGGGCCTCTGGCCTCAGTGGGGGAGGGGGGGCAGGGGGCCCCGGGACCCGACCCCGCTAGGGGACAGGGCCCTGCACTGACCCACCCGCCCATTTCCACAGGGCAGCCCCCGCGCGCGGCGCCTCCGCCGGCCGCGGCCCCAGCCCAGCGGATGCGGGAGTACCGGGCGCGGGTCCGCAGGCGCAGGGAGGAGCAAGCGGAGGACATCGTCCGCAGGGCGGAGGAACAGGGGGAGCGCATGATCGCCTCCGTGGACCGCATGGAGGCGGCCATAGAGCGGTCCATGGAGAAGGCCCTGGAGACAGACCGCCGGCTGGAGGCGGAGGTGCGCCTGGAGCGGAGGCGGGAGCGCCGGGAGCACCAGCGGCAGCAGGGGCTGCTCAGGGGCCTCCGGCAGGACATACAGGGCATGGTGCGGGAGCACAGTGCAAAGATGGACAGGTCCCACGACATTGGGACCTCCCTGCTCCTGCATGCGGGCACCATGTGTGCCTACGTGATGGCCGGCGCACCTCCGGGCGCCCTGCCCGCCCAGGTCCCCATGCCGGGCCCCTCGGCGCCCCCGGGCCCAGCCCTGCCGCCCCTGGCGCCCCCCCGGCCCCAGGGCCCTCGCATGCGCCTCCCAGTGCCCCCGGGCCTCCGGAGGGTCCAGCCCCCCCGGGGCGCGACCGGGGCACCGGGCACAGCTGCCCATCCGCCGCCCGGCCCCCTGCCGGGGCCGGGACCGGCCCAGGACACGGCAGGGGACACGGACAGTGGGGGGGAGGGGAGCTCCCAGAGCTCGGTGGGCCCAAGCGGCCGCACGAGGGGTCGGCCCAGGAAACGCGGGGGGATGGTGGGAAGGGGGGGGAGGGGGAGGGCCACATGAGGGCGGGTGGTGGACGGGGTCACGGGCACGGGGGTGGGGAGGGGGCACAGGGTGATTGTGTGAACTGTGTGGGCAATAAAGTGTTGTAAAGAGACAGTTGTCCCCGGCCCGTTTGTGGGGGGGACAGGGCTGTGGGACCGCGTGTACAGGGGCATTGGCACGGAAGGGGGGGTGGGGCCCCCAGGGGCGGGAAGGCCCTCACAGCGGGCCCCCCCGGGCGATGTGGGTTGCAAGGGCGTTCCGGATCCTTTTGGCATACCGGTACTCCCGGGGGTTCCCTGCGTTCACGTACAGGGGAACAGGACCGGGGGGCCGGTGGGGCTCGGGGTACTCCAGGGCCGCCCCCTCGGTCTCGCACACATTGTGCAGAACGCAGCAGGCACCGATCACCAGGGCGGAGGTGGGGACGGTGAAGTCCAGGCGGCCAGCTATACTCCTCCAGCGCTGCTTCAGGGCCCCGAAGGCACGCTCCACCACGGTCCGGCTCGCACACAGGCGGGTATTGTATACCTGCTCCGCAGGGGTGCTCGGGACAGGGTAGACCTTCATCAGCCAGCGGGTCAGGGGGTAGGCGGGGTCCCCCAGGATGCAGGGGGGCATGGGAACACCCTCGATCCACCTCATGCCCATGTCCGCGAAGTCCCCCCGGTACATGCGGGCATAGAAGGGGGAGATGGTCATGATCCTGGCGTCGTGACTCCGGCCGGAGTTGCCCGTGTAGATGTCTATGAAGCGGGCCCGGTGGTCCACCACCCCCTGCAGGTGCAGGGAGTAGTATCCGTGCCGGTTCACATACTCCAGGGCCTCCCCCGCGGCCGGGCGCAGGATCTCGATGTGTGTGCCGTCCACGGCTCCGATGCAGTTCGGGAAGCCCCCGGCCGCGAAGCCAGCCATCACAGCGCCCTGGTCCAGGAGCTGGATGGTCCTGTCGAGGAGCACGCCCTCCACAGCCTCGCACACATCCCGCACGATGCAGGCGACCGTGCTGAGCCCCACCCCGAAGTGCTGGGACACGGAGCGGCAGGAGTCGGGCGTTGCGAGGGCCCAGACCCCTATGGCCACCCGCTGGACCATGGGGATGGGCTCCCGCATGGAGGTGTGCTGCCGCTCCAGCCAGGGCGTGAGGAGCTCCGCTAGGCGCAGCAGGGTGGCCTTGCCCATCCGGAAGTGGGACCCCCACTCGGCCTCCCCCCAGTGGGCCTGGGCCCGCTCCCACCAGGCCTGGGGCCGCTCCGTGACCCATAGGCTCCGCGCTATGGGCATAGCCAGCAGCGCTGCCCGGCGGAGGGTCTGCGTTGCCCAGCGGAACCGCCTCGCGGCCCCTCGGAGCGCAGCGGGCCGGGTGAGGCTCCGGCAGGCGGCCAGCCACGCCCCCCAGGCCCGGCGCCGAGCCCTGAGCCGGGCACGGACTCTCCTGCGGGCCTGCTGGCCCCGGAGGCGCACGCCAGCCCGCAGGGCCAGGACATAGCGCAGGCGGACGGCCAGGTGCACCCTCTCGGTCAGGAGGCACAGCTGCTCAGTGTGGTCACGGTGCCACTCAGCCGCGAGCGCGAGGAACATCCAGTTCCCACCTGCCCTATCGCGCTCCATGGTGCTGGGGCCCCGGTGGGGGCTGGGAGCGCTTATGGCGGCCCGGTGCTGGTGGCTCCGCCCGGGGGTCGGCCTCGCGGGCCTGCGCGCGCCCTGTGCCGGTGCGTTCCGGCTGCTCCCGCCCCCAGCACCCCGGGCCCCCTCCCCTCGCTGTTTGTAGCGGGATGGCCTTGAAGGTGCGATTAGGCAGACAGAGAGCTCGCTGTTGTTCTCTGCAGCTGTGCCGGGCCCGCACCCCACGCCTCGCTCTGTTGTGCTACAATGTTGCGGTGCGGGCCCGTGTTCCCTGTCCCGGGGGCCGGGCCGAGCCTCTCCCGGCCCTGGGCAGTCTGTGTGCCCTCCGGGCTCCGTGTCCCATTCCCTGTTGTGCTGGACCATGGCTGGCTGCCCATCCATGGGGCTCCCGCTGTCCGGCCCCCAAGGGGCCCCCCATATCTGGGCCTTCCGCGAGACCATGTCTCTGTGCGACCTGTGGCACACCCCTGCCGTGCAGCTGCTCCTGGCCGGGCCGGGGAGCCGTGCAGGTGCCTACGAGAGCCTGAGCTCCGGGCTCCGTTACTTTGGCCATGTGGTGAGCGCCCGTGATTGCCGGCTGCATGCGGAGGCCCTGGGGCTGGCTCGTTTCCCCGAGGGGCGCATCCCGGAGGTGCTGTGCGCCCATGTGCCCTGGAGCGCCTCGGAGACCGTGTCAGCGCTGGTGGTGTGTGGTCTGGGCGCCTACTCGGAGTGCCTGGCCGAGGGTGGCCCTGCCTTGGCCGTGAGCTACTTCTCCTGTGTTCACGGGGCCCGTGGGTACCAGCGCACCCGTGGGGCGGCGTTCCAGCGGCTTCTGGAGCTGGGGCATCTTCCGTGGCCCCCTTCTGCTGCCTGCTGTGTGCCGGAGCCCTCCGCGGTGGAGATGTCATCCCTGTTGGCGGTGTGGGCGCGTGTGGATGTGCAGCTGGCCCTCACCATGCCCGATCCCTTCGAGGCCTACTACCTGATCGCCCACTACATGTCCTTGCAGGGGTACCGCCGGGGCATGCTGCACTGGCCCCACCTGGTCCACCGGGCGGGCCACCCGGGCCCTCGGGCCAGCGGGGCCCCCGGCAGCGGCCCGTGAGCCCCGCGTCGCTGGCCTGCCCCCCCCGGCGTGGTGCCCCCGTGTGGGCTCCCGCCCCGGCCCGGGGGGGGGCCCTGGTCCCCGCTGGCCGCTCCCGACCTGCGGACCCCACCTCGGTGAGCTCCCGCCCGCCTCGCTGCTTGCTGCTGCCCCTGGCCGTGGTCCTGGGCCCCCTCCATCCCCGTGACTCCGTGGGTGCTGCCTGAGCGTCGCTGGTGCTGCGGAGGAGCACCGCTGGACCCGGCTGCCCTGCCTGTGCCAGCCTTTGACTGTGGGGCCCCCTTCCTCCTCCTCCTGGCGCCCCTCCGCCGGCCTCGCTGTGCTTTGGGGGCCCCCAACGTGCCTTGCTCCGGGGGTCCGCCCCCCCCCCCCGACCGTGACTGCCTCTGTTCCTGTGGGGGCACCTCCTTGGACTGGACTGGACTGGGGTGGTGTGGGGGTGGGGGTTGCTGCTGTCCGTGCCTTGCCCCGTGGTGGTGCCCCCCCCCCCCCTGCCGGTGTTCCGGGTGGGGCGTTCCGGGCGCCCCTTCCCCCCTTCCCGGCCTTTCCCTGGTGTGAGTGTGTGTGCCCGGGCGTGTGGCCGTGCATTGTGCCCTGCTGCGGGACCGCTGTGTGAGCCGGCTGTCAGCCTGTTCTCGCTCTTCCCCCCTCCCTTCCCGTTTCCCTTGTGTGGGCGTTCCCTTGTGTGCCTTGTGGCTTCGTTTGCCCTCAGGCGGCCATGTCTGTGTCCCGCCCCTGCCCGGTGCCTTGTGGGGGTTTAGCGCCCGGCGGGGGTTCGGCTGCACGTCTGTTGTGCTGCCGCGGCCCGCAATGGTGCGGCCTGGTTCCGGCCCGTGGTCCTGTTCCCAGCACGTCTGTTGGGGTCGTTTTCCCACCCCCGGCCGTGGTTGCGCTGTTCACCCCCCCTGGTGGTTCACTGTGGTGAACCGGTGGCCTGTAACGTCTGAAAATACCCAATGTCTTTACTGCTAACATGGCACGGAAGTTAAGGCAGGAGAAAAACTTGCAATTTCCATGCTTTTTAGTGCATGATTGAATTTGCAAGAGCCTTAACTCTTCTTGTAAACTGGAGGGCTTTTTATTATGGAATTATATAATGCGTGTGTGCTTTTCATTCCAAATCATGCAAAGGTTTCACAAGATGACAAATTTGTTCCTTTCCGGAAGCTATGTTTACAGTGCCACACTTGTGATCAAGCAAAGCTACATTGTGCAGAGAAAGCTTGTCAGAAGTTAACCTAGAAAGAATAACCTATACGTTTTGAAAGGGTCAAAGAAACTGCATGTTTTGAGTGTGGAGTTTCACTCTCTTGATCAATTGAATAAAATCAACAATAAGTCCTGCAGAAAGAAACCTGTGTTTACATTTCTGTCCTAGAGTATAGTATTCCCTTCTGCCATCCATTCTCCACCACTTGTATAGAGATGTCTAGGTATTAGGTACATACACAAAGAAGCTCCTGACTTGCTGTTTGTTTACACTCACATTTCTGCACCCCTTTCCCAACCACAACAGTAACCTGAGCCTACAGCCCTGATGTATTATTCTAGGCATCACATGTGATCTCGGGTGGTGTCCAGATAAGCCAATAAATTTGGTTACCCCCTGCTCCAAGAACAATTTCAGAGCATCAGTGATATCCCTTGATCTTAGGAGCTGGAAGACATTGCTGCCTCCTATGGATGTTTAAAGATTTAGGTGAATACAGTTGCCATTGCTCACTCTTCTCTGGGTGCAGGACCCTCCTAGCTGCCTGCTTTGTTTGCATGGAGGAGCTACTAGTGCAGTTGTAGACCAGTGGTTCTTAACTAGTGGGTCCCAGGGTGACCTGGAGGGCTGGATTCAGGAGATCCTCAAGCCCTGGTGCAACTATGTCACATCAACTGTTGCACCTCCTCCTGCCACTTACTCTGGCCACACCTGTATTGCTGAGGTACAGGGGCAGAATAGGAGACGAGAGGCATGGCTTCTTGCAGTGTCCCTGCTTCTTTGGTTCCCACCTGCTGCTGCTTCTAGCCCTCTCATGCCAGCTCCTTGCTGCTGCTGCTGCTGAGATTACTGCCCCCATAGTGCTGCTGCTGCTGCTCAGCTACTCCTGGGCCTGGATTGTTTTAAGTTGGGTCCTGAATTTTTAAAAAATATTTTGGAAAATATTTTCCTGTCACGAGGAGGGGGGCAAGTGGCGGGACAAGGGAGACACCCAGGGGAAGCTAATGGCTGACCCTGCACCCGACTCACCCAGGGGCCCCACCCTCTGATGCTAGCAAGGTCTCTATGGGGAAAACTGCCCATCAGGATAGTATGTGGATCTATTATCCTCTCCAAAACCAGGTCCCTATCATCATAGGGCGCCAGCGGTGGAGGGAGTCTGGGGCCCCACTCGTTCAGCTCCACACTTAGGACTCACACTACAAGGGGGGGTGGGAAAGCTGGGCAAGTGGTGTAGGGATGGTGCCAGGGGGAGAGGGAAGGGAAACCACAGAGCAGGGGGTTGGAGAAGGGGGCTCACATGCTGACAGGGAGGACACGGTTAAATGCCCAGGGAAGGAAGAGGGAGAAGGGACAGGTCTCTCGCTCCCTCCAGGCACTCTCCCACTCGCTCGCACCATCACACAGGGAAGGGTAGCAGGGGATCACACGTAAACTAAACAAGACTCGAGGGGGAACCACACACTATAAATGATATCAAGGCTACAAAACTTAGCTCTGTCTCTCCTGCACTTGCTCAGTCAATCGGCCGGTCTCCGCTTCAATCACCAGCGCCGAGTGCTTCTCGGCGCTGGCATTTATCCTGGAGGCCCCGCCCCCTGCCTGCTCCTGAAAATGCGCTGAGCAACACACTGGTGGAGCAGCTGGCCCTCCAACATCAGTGGGGCCCGGCCCTTAGTTGGTGCGACTCCTCCCCCCCACCCGCCTCGGCCGGGGAGACATGACAGTGCCCCCCCCATCGAGGCTCCCGGCCAGGGCTGCGGAGGGGGCGAGGTTTGGTGGGGTGGTGACGATGGAATGCCCACACGAGGCGGGGGGCATGGACCAAGGCCGCAGGCTCCCAGGAACAATCCTCAAGTCCATAGCCCACCCAGTCAGTGAGGTACTGCAAGTGTTCATAGCATCGGTGGACATCCAAGATCGCCCAAACCTCATATTCGGGGCCTACAGGGGTAACGGTGGGTGGAGGAGCGGGGGTATCTTGTGTCAGCGACATAGGGTGCGCCTTCTTTATAAGGGAGACATGAAAAGAAGGGTGTATTCGGAGGTGCGCAGGCAGTTTGACTTTATAGGTAACATCATTAAGTCGGTGAAGGATGGGGTGAAGGATGGGGTATGGCCCAATATACCAAAAATCCAGTTTGGCCGATGGGTGGGTCATGGGGTAGTGATGCCTGTTGTTCCAGATGAGGTCGCCGGGCTGGAACACAGGTGGGGAGGAACGATGCTTGTCCGCGACTTTTTTGTATTGCTGTCGGGCGTGGAAAAGAGTAACTTTAGTGAGTTGCTGTGCCTCACGGAGATGCCGTAGTAACACCCCTACTGCAGGGACGCGAGGCTGGGGCATGTCCAGGAACCCTATCTGGGGGTGGTACCCGTGGGAGACAAAAAAGGGGGATTCCCCGATGGAGGCATTCGAGGCGTTGTATAGGGCGAACTCTGCAATGGATAACCACGAGTATCAATCGTCCTGGAGGTAAGAGGTATAACATCAAATATACTGCTCCAGGTTTTGGTTAAGGTGTTCAACCTGCCTGTTCGCCTGGGGGTGGTAGGCTGTCGTTGGCTTATGTGTTACCTGTAATGCTGCAAACAGGGCTTTCCAGAAACAGGAGGTGAACTGGGACCCCCTGTTGCTGATTATTTCATGAGGCACTCCGTGCAACTTTACTATATGTCTAATGAAGAGGAGGACCATTTTGTGGGCAGTAGGTAGGCCTTTGAAAGCAACAAAGTGGACCATTTTTGTAAAATGATCCACTATAACAAAAATAGTGGTATAAGTTCGTGAAGGGGGAAGGTCAATGATAAAGTCAAGACCCACCCTCTGCCAGGGTGTGGGGCAAGTTGAAGGAGACTCGCAGGAGCCGTGTGAGGGGTCTTGGTCTTGGCGCATGTGGTACAATGTTCTATATGTTGGTGGACGTCGGTCATGATGGAGGGCCACTAAAAGGACCGGCGAATCATGTGGAGGGTGTGTCGCGGACCAGGGTGTCCTGCTAGGGGTGCGTCATGGTGGACCCACAAGATGTGGGGCCTGAAGGAAGGTGGGACTACTATTTGTCCTTGCCGTGCCCAGAGTCCCGCGTTCATATGGCAGTCCCAGTCCGGGGCCTCGGGGAGCTCTTTCTTGCTAGCATCTTTCAGCTGCTCTAGGGTTACATAAGTTGCGGCGAAGACCTTGGGGTCTAAGGGTGCTCCTTTTTGGTGTAGATCATTCCTGGGTTGGTCATAGCAATGAGCAAGTGCATCGGTTAAGATGTTTAGATGTCCTGGTCGGTACTGGATATGGAACGTGAAGCGCATGAAGAACACAGCCCAGCGCGCATGTCAGGCGTTTGTTATCTGTGCTGTCTGCAAAAAAGGTTAGATTTTTATGGTCCGTGATCACGATGACGGGGTGTTTTGCCCCGAGGTAGTGCCACCATGTTTCACAGGCGGCTTTAATCGCAAGCAATTCTCTATCAAAGATGGTGTAGTTGCGCTTGGCCGGGGTGAGTCGTTGGGAGTTATATGTGCAGGGAAGAGGTTGCCTTGAGGCGAGAGTGTCTTGTAGCAGCACCGCTCTGATAGCAGTGCTTGATGCATCAGACTCAATGCAAAACAGTCGGTCAAAGTTGGGGTGTTGAAGTAAGGGAGCTAAGGTGAAGGCATGCTTCAGTACTGCAAAGCTTTGTTGTTGTGCGGCTCCCCAGAGATATGGCTGATTTTTCTTCAGCAACTGCGTAAGTGGAGAGGTAATGGCTGCGTAGTGGGGGATATAATGCCTGTAATAATTTGTGCTGCCCAAAAATTGTTGTAGGGGATTCACAGCCTTGGAGGCTGGTCACTGTTGGATGGCTGCCACCTTTTTCATGTCCATATGAATCCCCGCAGGGGAAATTACGAATCCCAAGAATTCGACAGTGGTCAGGTGAAAGGTGCACTTTTCTCCTTTACAATATAGTTTATTTTCACGGAGACGCTGCAACACCTGCCAGACGTGGGAGCAGTGCTGTTCCAAGGACGTCAAAAAGATGAGGATGTCATCTAAGTATGCTATAACTGAGATGTCCAGTAGGTCTCGTAAGATATCATTAACGAAGTGCTGGAGGGTGGTGGGTGCGTTGACCGGTCCAAACGGCATGACTAGATATTCGTAATGACCATACCGGGTGCGAAATGCCGTCTTTCACTCATCCCATGCTCGCGCTTGAACCAGGTTATAGGCTCTGTGAAGGTCCAGCTTCATATAAATGGTGGCTCCTTGGAGACGGTTCAATAGCTCGAGGATCAAGGGGAGGGGATACCTGTTTTTTATGGTTATGGCATTCAAGCCACGATAGTCTATGCAGGGACAGAGACCCCCATCCTTTTTTGGAACAAAAAATATGGGGGCCCCTGCAGGGGAACAAGAGTGATGGATTAAGCCGTTCCTGAGACTTTCCTCCAAGTACTGTTGAAGTGTCTCCAGATCGGGGGTTGAGAGGGCATAGATGCGCCCAAATGGAGGTTCCTTATCCAGAAGGAGATCGATCGGACAATCATAGGCTCGGTGCGGGGGCAGCTCCGCTGCCTGCGTTTTGCTGAAAACCTCAGCAAAATCCTCGTATTCTGGAGGTATGCGAAAGATAGGAGACGCGGGTCTCTTGATGGTAGCCTGGGCCCGGGCCCCCCCAGGCCTAGAGTACTGGCAGCTAGCCTGGCAATAGGAGGAGGAGAAACATATCTGCTTGGTTCTCCAGTTGATACAGGGCTTGTGTTGGGCCAGCCACGGCAGACCAAGAACAATCCGTAACAGTGGAGTGCACACAACATCAAAGGTTAACATCTCTTGGTGGCACCCCATTATACAGGACAGGTCGGTTGTGTGGTGGGTGATTGGCCCAGAGATTAATGGTGATCCATCGATCGAGTGTACCGATTCTGGGATGGCCTTGGGGTGCGTTGGGATGACATTGTCCTTTAGAAAGCTGAAGTCAATGAAGTTTTCGGAGGCCCCGGAATCTACCATAGCCCAGATGACCGCGGAACGATGAGTGTTCACTTGGAGGGTAAAGGGAAGGCATAAGTGCGTCAGTCCAGATCCCTGTGTAGCAGGGGCTATATTTATGGCCAGGGGCCCCCCTGTTCCTCCCGGCCTCTGGAGTTTCCCTGGTCTTGCCATTGAGGGGGCAGGGCAGGATATTCATGGACAAAATGAGACAGGTCCCCACAATAGAAACAGGACCTCGACTGCCGACGTCTCTCTTTTTCTTCCATGGTCAAAGGACCTCGAGCTGCCCCTAGCTGCATAGGTTCAGGATCCAGGGTTTTGGAGCTCCCTGGTGAGGCAGGAGGTGGTGTGAAGACTCTGGGGGGGAAGGTACGGGTTTCTTGCTTACGCTTACGTCGCCTGTCGGCTAGACGATCATCAATCTGTAGAGTCAAGGTTGCAAGTTGCTCCCAGGTCTCTGGGAGAGTGGTGAAGGTGAGCTGGTCTTTTAGCTCCTCACACAACCCCCACCGGAACAGAACTCGAAGAACATCCTCCGGTCAATGGAGCTCCAAGGCCAGCTGCTGGAACTGGGTAATATAGTCCATCAGCCCACCCCGGCCTTGTTTCAAAGACACGATGGCCACTTCCGCATCCCACACTTGGTATGGGTTGTCAAAGAGAAGTGAAAATTCCTTTAGAAAATCCTCATAGTTAGATAATAGGGGGCTGTCGCCCTTGAGCAGGGTGGTGGCCCATTCCAAAGCAACACTGCCTAGATTGCCTATGATACATGCCACCCTTAGGGCATCTGTAGGGTAGGTCAGGGGCTGCATGGAGAAGGTGTGTTTGCACAGGGCTAGGAAGCCCTGAAAGGCCTTACGATCCCCACAATATTTTTCGATCCGGGGACCTCTAGGTTCTCTCGGGATTGCCCCTGCTGCCGCCGCAGCCCCCCACCTGGGGGGCCCTACTGGGGCCATGGCAGAGGGTGGGCCCACAGGGGCTGCCTGAAGTTGGGCCACCGCACCAGCCAGGGTCTGTTGGTTCTCCTATAATACTCTGACCTCCAGGGCCACGGATTGGACTGCCCGGACTAATTCCGCAATCTTTTAGGCTATATCCATCTGGATGTACACCCACAGAAAAGGGTGTGTGTGTGTGTGGGTGGGGGGGAGATGGGCTTTTGATTCTGTCACGGGGAGGGGGGCAAGTGGCGGGACAAGGGAGACACCCAGGGGAAGCTAATGGCGGACCCTGCACCCGACTCACCCTCCGATGCTAGCAAGGTCTCTATGGGGAAAACTGCCCATCAGGATAGTATGTGGATCTATTAGCCTCTCCGAGACCAGGTCCCTATCATCATAGGGCGCCAGCGGTGGAGGGAGTCTGGGGCCCCACTCGTTCAGCTCCACACTTAGGACTCACACTACAAGGGGGGGGGGGGGGGCTGGGCAAGTGGTGTAGGGATGGTGCCAGGGGGAGAGGGAAGGGAAACCACGGAGCAGGGGGTTGGAGAAAGGGGGCTCACACGCTGACAGGGAGGACAGGGTTAAATGCCCAGGGAAGGAAGAGGGGGAAGGGACAGGTCTCTCACTCCCTCCAGGCACTCTCCCACTTGCTTGCACACTCACACAGGGAAGGGTAGCAGGGGACCACACGTAAACTAAACAAGACTCGAAGGGGGAACCACACACTATAAATGATATCAAGGCTACAAAACTTAGCTCTGTCTCTCCTGCACTCGCTCAGTCAATTGGCCCATCTCCACTTCAGTCACCAGCGTCGAGTGCTTCTCAGCGCTGGCATTTATCCTGGAAGCCCCTCCCCCTGCCTGCTCCCGCAAATGCACTGAGGGACGCATTGGTGGCGCAGCTGGCCCTCTGACATCAGCGGGGCCCGCCCCCACCCCCTGTGGTGGCACGAGGGGGGCACATTCCCTGGTGCTGCTGCAGGTTGGGGCAGCCGGGCATCGATGGCCCTGGGGTGGCCGATCCCCCCGTCGGGGCCCGGCCCCCAGTTGGTGCGACTCCTCCCCCCTACCCCCCTCTGCTAGGGAGGCATGACATCCACAAAAAGGTTGAGAACTGTTGCTCTAGACTACTCTTCACCTCCATGCCTTCTGGAGAATGGAAGCCCTATGAGATGATTTATTTACATTTCTATCTCACTCTTCTCCAAAGACTCAGGTAGGCTTACAATAACAGAGCACAAATCACAATAAGATACTACCAAACCCCATGTCAAACTAAAAGGTCTTACATCTCTTCTGGAAGCAGAGCAGGCTCAGGCTAAGGTGGACCTGCAAGGGAAAAGAGTTTCACAATTGTGGGGCAGTGACCGAGAACACCTCATTGTAGCAACTTCACGGGCAGTTGGCACTCAAAGAAGGCAGCCTCAGACGACCTCAATGTAGGGGAAGAGGCAGTTCTTCAGATATCTGCAGCCCAAGCCATTTAGAGCTTTATAGCTTAAACCAACACCTTGAATTGTGCCCAGAAAGCTATTGGCAGCCAGTACAGACTCTGGAGCACTGGTGTAATGTGCTCCCAGTGACTTGTTCCTGACAGAAGGTGAGCCGCTGTGTTATGCACTGACTGCAGCTTTTGAACAGTCTTCAAGGGTAGCCCCATGTAGAGCACACTGCAGTAGTCTAGCCTCAAGGTTACAAAGGCATGGATGACGGTGGCCAGATCCAAATCTGATAGAAAAGGTTGCAGTTGCAGCCTCCTTACTAGATGAAGTTGGTAAAAAGTTCTCCTGACCACCATTGCAACCTGACAATACAGGCGCAGCAGTGGATCCAAGACCACCCCAAGGTTGTGAATCTGAGAGCCCAAGGGAGGCCAGACCCCAGCAATAACAGGGGTTCCCACATCCCCCAGGCCACAAGACCAGTCAACCATCATCACTTTGCTCTTGTCTGGATTCAGCCTCAATCAGTTTGCTCACATCCAGTCCCCAACGGCAGCCAGGCATTGAGTAAGCACTGAGACTGCAGGACCTGGGTCAGATGAAAAGAGAGAGCTGGGTGTCATCTGCATATTGATGGCACATCACTCCAGATTTCAAAATGATTTTGCCCAGGGGTCTCAGGTACATGTTGAACAGGAGGGGGGACAAGATGGAACCCTGCGGAACCCCACAAGGGAGTTTTTGAGGGGTTGTCGAGCCACAGCCCATCACCACCCTCTGGGTTCTCCCAGCAAGGACTGAGCAGAACCACTCAAGAGCGGTCCCGCATACCCCAGCCAGGTCCCACAGCCATGTCAACAACACCCCATGGTTAATGGTATCAAAGGCTGCCCAAAGATCTAACAAAATCAGCACTCAGTGTGCAATTTCCCCTGTCGATTTCCAAGTGGAGATCATCAGTCAAGGCCACAAGTGCAGTCTCAGTTCCATGCCCAGAATGAAAACCTGACTGACATGGGTCCAGCAAACCAATAGCATCATTATGCACCCAGAGCTGCAAGGCAACCACTTGCTCAATAACCTTCCCTAAAAAGGGGATCAAGAGATGGTTTCTTGAGCAGGGGATGGACCACCAGAGTCTTCAGGCAGCCTGCCCACCTGTGGAGGCACTGACAACCCCACAGCCAGCAATGCCCCCTGTCTCCTGGCTGGCTTTCACCAGCCAGGATGGGCATGGAACTAATTCACAACTGGTCGCCCACACCCCTCCAAGCACATCCTCTGCGTCAGTGGGCAAGATTAATTGAAGCGAAGCGAAGTAAACTGGACAGGACCAGGCCTCCTCAACTCCAAACTCTGACTCTGCACTTAAATTAGCAGTGCCCAAGTCCAGACAAAGGTACAAGTGACTTTGTCTGCACAAAGTAGGTGGCAAACTTGTCACAGTGGGCACTGCAGCCAGTGATTCTAACTACAGGTCGAGACAGCCAGGATTTAATAAACTCTTCACCCCACACAGAAAAGCTCCACTGGACGGCACTTTGCAGATGCGGTGGCAGCAGTGAAGATAGCTTTGATGAGGATCCCTGTTGCTCCATGTCTCCTTCACCCCACTTGAACAGACAACCGCTACCGTCTCTTATTATACTTAGTCTAGGGACCCTGTGAGCAGGACCCTTGCCTTTCCTGGAGCATGGGATCATGTGTATGTGAAGATGATCTCTCCAGTATCACCTTACCCAGAGGATACAGTCTCTGATGAGGCTGAGAAGGGCTAAAACCTCTAACTGGGAGGTTCCATCCTGCCTAAATGGAGAGAACAATCATGGAAAGAGGGACATCAGAGCTCTCCTACAGAACAGTAGTAGCCAAGTTCCTGGTCCCCCCCTCACCCCTTGAAGCTAGACAGTGGGACCCCATTTGGGTGGCCTTTAATTGCTAATTGGGGAAATAATGGAAGGGCCATGTGGAGTGGGGTGGGACCACCTCAGGAGCAGTCTAGAGGGGTGTGCTTCACATCTACATTGCTTTCATCCTCCTCTGACTGGGTGCAGGAGATGGTACGATTTGCAGTTAGACCTTGGTGGTGGAGGTGTGTGTGTGTGTTTATGTGCAGGAGAGAGGATTTGGAAAAAGAAAAGAACAAGCGAATAAGAGATCAGGTTGCAGGAAGAACAGAACATCAACCCTGTGATTTGCAAAAAAAAAAATCGAGTAAGGTAAGAATTCACATCTGCTCTCTTTTAAAGCCATGCCTCCTCCTACAGGAGAGCCTCTGCCAGGCTGATCTCTCTCTAGTACTCCTCCGCCCCCCCGCAGTCGTGTATCCAGCATCTACATCTGCAGACTGATCTCTCTACACAGCCACCTGTGTTCAGCACCTGTACCTGCGGTACCTGTCTGTCTACAGTGTGAGGGTCTTCTTTATCGTCTCATTCTCTTTCTGGATTACTCTCTCCAGTAATCTCATCCCGTCCCCCTTCCAAAGCTCGAATCTACTGGATCGCACAGGAGTTAGAGCCATAGAAACACCCTCTGTGCCTGCTGCCTCTGGCGTGTTGTGTCCCAGGGAGTCACACGCTGCCTGATCCGCAAGCCCCCACCCCCCTCTCCTCCGTGCGAGGAGCTCAGACTTCCGCCAGGCAGCCGGGCTGAATCAGAGCAGGGACCCAGCTCCACAGCGCTGAGAGGGACGAAAGGCTGCCCATGGCTGACAAGAGCTTCATTGAAAAATCGGAGTCCTTCCCGGGCAAGGAGGAGGCTTTGGAGTGGGGCTACGAGGAAGGTAAGGGAGCCCAGCCTGAGCTGCTGGCTGGGGCTGAGGGAGGGGAACGTTGGAAGCAGCAAGGGCTCAGCTGTGGGGAAAGCAGCCCAGTCTTATTCCACATGCCATCACTGGAGGGGGGAGCAGAGCCGGCTGCTAGTGCCTAGAGACTCAGCAGGTAGGCAAGGCGAGAGACAGTTTGTCAGTTTCCATTGGTTTCAAAAGTCCTAAGGAGACCGGTCAAACAAACCATACAACCCCAACCCCTCCCCCGCCCGGCCGCAGTCAGCCCCACACTACAAAGTCCAGTGCCAAGGCTGGTTTCTAAAGCAGGCAGTTACATTCCCCGGCTGAGCAAACAAACAAGAGCCGAGGGGCTGCCCGTGCAACACAAACAGGACTGACTTGGTTGATCTTCCCTGACAGTGCGGTGAGCGCAAGCTGGGGTGAGCTGGTGCGATCTGTCCCATTCACTGACTTCCATGCAGTCAGGGGATTGACCTGGGCAAAGACGTTCGTTTGTTTGTGGCACGTGGTTTAATGTGACAGAGGGTGTTTTTACACACACATTTCTCCTGCATGTTTGCTGTTACATCCTGAACTCTGTGTCTAAATCACCCACCCAAATCTTAAACATCTGTCTCTTTGAACTTCTGCATAGAACTTTCCCCAGAACTTTTGTGTGTAAAAGGTTCTCCTGGTGAACTGCTTTGCTCCAGGCAGCTGTGGTCCCTTGGTTTCCATGGCAGCCCTTCACGTCTACAGCTGTGGCTACTTTAGGCTACCTCAGGGCAGTGTGTGTGTGTGTGAAGAATGCATCTGGAACTTACTTGTGGAGTTGTAAACCCAGAAGACTGAAAGACCAGCACTTTAAAGGTGTGTGTAAAAATGCCCAGAGTCATTTAAAGAGACAGCATGGTGATACAGTCTTATGAGGAGAGTAACCACAGTCAAAAAAGAAGGGAGGGCCGCCACCATCCCATCATGTAAAAACGGGATGATGTGAATGGAGAGGACACCACCCTGAGTTTGGGGTAAAGGGGACAAGACTCTCTTCATTTTGTTGGTGTGTGTCCCTGTCTCATCCTTCGTATTCCATTCCATCTTCTCTTTGCTTTTGATATTCGGGTTACTGAGTCTGTACTAGGTTATGCTACCTGTGCTTACTGATAAGTCATTGCATCTCTACCTGATAGCTTTTCACTTATTTTTAGGAGTTGAGTGGGGATTGATCTTCCCTGATGCTAATGGAGAATACCAGTCTCCTATTAACTTGAATTAAAGAGAAGCCAAATATGACCCTTCACTCCTGGAAATACCTTTATCACCAAACTATGTTGTATGTCGTGACTGTGAAGTTATTAATGATGGCCATTCAATTCAAATTGTCCTCAAGTCAAAATCAGGTATGCTTAACCATTGTCTGCATTTGAATTAAAAGTGGATTATAAGGTTCACGGGAGCATTCTTCAAATAGTAGCTGAGCTGAGAATAAATACTTCCTTCTATAGAAGGGCAAAGGTCTTGATCCTGCACCACTGCATTAATGGGAGTTTTGTCACTGGCTTCAGTGGAATCAGATTAGACACTTATTATTGGTAATCTTTGGAAATCTGGTCTATGGTCTATGAATCAAGGAAGTTTGGTCATGTCAGTCTGGAGCATGCAGGGTGGATCTCTAGCTTGAGAAGATGTTGTCTCAAGCTCAGATAGTATATTACAAAAGTATTGTAGAGCCTAAACTGTATTTTTTACTTAATGTTATGTTAGCAAAACTGCTGACTTGATCCAAACTCCACTAAAGCTAATAGATATCTTTCCATTCACTTCAGTAGGTTTTAGATCTGGGATTGTGGGTTATTAGGAACCTGTGCACTCTAGCTTGGGATAATACATGTACTTAACATTAAAAGTGGGGGTCAATGAAAGTACTTGTGTTTCATGTTAAGCAGGGGCGGATTGGGAAATCAAAGTGGCCTGGGAAAATATAGTCTTAGTGGCCCCTGTGCCGGTGGCGTGCTGGAAACGGGTCAAGGGGGCATGGCTTGGGGGCGGGCAGAGTGCACCGGATTAGGGGCCTATCAGAGCTGAGTCCCCAGACTCAGAGCCTCAGAAGCCTGTCAGGGGTGAGTGGGAGGTTATGGGGGGCTGGCAGGGGGGAGACTGCCACTGGCAGGGGTACTGGCCCTCATTTCAGTGCTCTGGCTCCCTAAATCACTCCGTTTCAGTGCTCAGTGGCCCCCAACCGAAAATCACTCTGTCCCTTGCTATGCATCCTTCAGTAAGGCTTCTTCATTCCTACACCAGCTGCACTAGTATTCCACAGGCCCTGTGTTTAGCTTAGCAAAGTGAAGACTAAGGGGAGAATTGATACCAGACTTCCAATATCTACATTATTGTATATTAAGGCGTCATTCCTTGCACCTGTAGTAATGCTGCACTGGAACACAATTAAGGAACAGCCTTGAAGGAATG
>QEPC01005418.1:255166-268045 GCA_003113815.1 Sphenodon punctatus | reverse complement strand
CCCTCCCCAGGCCAGCCGGCCCCCGAAGAGGCCCCCCAAGAGGCGCAAGCCAGCCCCCTGCCCCCAAGCAGCCCCCCGGCCCCCAAGCAGGCCCCACCCGCTGCCCCACCACAGTGGCTCACTCGCTCCGTCTGCGCCTCGAGTTCGAGTCGCTTTCTCTGCTGCTCTCTCCGCCGGTGCCGCTGCTGCTGAAACACTCCAGCTGCCTGCTTGCACGCCTCTGCCACGAGGCTTCGTCCTCCGGCAAGTTGCTTTTATACTACTTCTGGGAGGGAGCGAGAAGGGGCCAGACTCTCCCGGAAGTAGTGTAAAAGCAACTTCTGGGAGGGCAAAGACTTGTGGCAGGGGGGACTCAGAAGGCTGGCCTGTTCCAGGCTGCGGAGTCCCCCCGCCTCCCCCGGTCCCGACCCAACCTGATGGGGGTTGGGACCTACAATTTTTAATTTAAAATTTATTTTTTTTTAAAAAATCAGACTGCGGGACCGGCCCTCTCAACTGGCCTGGCCCGGCCCACCAGGAATCCTCCTGGTGGGTTGAATGGCCAATCCACCCCTGATGTTAAGCATTTGGCTCAAGCTGTGTTTCAATGGATCAGGTCACTGTTCTCTGAATGCAGAAACTGCATTCTGTTGTTAACATTCAAACAGGCTATCATGAGCATTTTCTCCAGACCTAAGTGACACTCAGCTTTCAAGATTATTGCACAAGAGGTTGACAAAATAATGCAAAAGTTAAGAAAAAAGGAGGCAATATAAAAATATTTCTAGCTTGTCTGCCAATTGGAATTCTGGATATAGAAGTCTGGGTCCAGCTCCACTATGCTTCAGTACAGGACTTGTGGAATGGGCGTGAGAAGTGAGAACCTTTTGTGTTTTCTCACTCTTGGTGTAGTTGATTGGCCAGTTCGGTCCCCATTTAAGTTACAAGAGTCTCAAAGCTGTTGTAAACTCTCGCTTGTAATAACAACATTGCAGAGACCATTATGCAGATGGCAACTGACAAAACACAAGACATCCCATCCGCATTTCCTCCTTATCTAATGTGCCACTCATTCCATGAGGCTGGATGTATTTAGGTCTTTCTGTGCTATATAGAAGTCATGCAAAGCGACCGGAGCAGAGGCTGATGCTTATTTTCACTAATCCAATAATACAGATGGAAGATTTGTATTATGAAAAAAAGATATAGTCAACACAAATGACATTTTTGAGATGAGATTAAGTATATTACACTGGCATACAGGCTTAATGGTAGTATAAGGAAAGTGCAGTATTTAATGTACTTATTTAGCTATCTCTTAATACAATTTAGCAGCTGGAATCAAGGGCAAAAAGCTCCTACCATGTGAACAGCCAGCTCTCAGCTGACCACAATGCAAAAGTCTCTAAAAAGGTGGCTAAGTAGTCAGTGGACTAGAGCCCACCACAAGTCAGAAAAATAGGCCCACCCTGACCCGAGCTGAAGTACCTTGGGCCCAAGTCTCATCCAAACGTGATGCAGCTGTCTTGATCCAGTTTGGCCAGGTGGCCGTGCCCCACATGGAGCATCTTGGGAGGTGGGACCTCCTGCAGCTGGAGAGCCTGACCCAATTCAAGCTTAAGGAGCTTGGTTGCCAATAGTGCTCTTCAGTGGCTTATGTGAAATAAACTGAAAGTCTTAGTTAAGCTCCTAGCTGAACATTTTCATGGCACAAGAACCATCACAACTGCTGGAACTAATTGGCATTTTTTAGCAGTCTCAGAGACGAAGTCAAGAGTGTACCCAACCTGAGCCCAATGGAACCAGTTGGGTTCCTTCAGCCTCGGTTAGAGGACTCTGCAGTGGACCACAGCTTGAGATCCTCAGCTGTAAAACAGAGCTGCGGTATGTTTCCAGAGAGGTTGTTAGAAAGAGAGATCAGGATATGAGGTCCAGGGCCTGTCTTAGGATTTGCATGGCCCAGGATGAAAATAAAATCTGGGGCCCCCATAGCCCCACCCTCTATAATACTTTTCTGCAGGGGTCTGCTCCCATCCCCAACCTTTGAAGGTGAGGGGGTTATTGGGGGGCAGGACCCTGCAGGAACCAGCTACCCTGGCGGTTGAGAGCTGCAGGTGGGGAGAAGGTCCCACAGAAGTGGCCAATGCTGAGACTGCCAGGAATGGCTTTGCTGTGGGGGCCCCTCCAGCCGCAGGACTTGGGCCACGTCCTCTGCTGGCCCTGCTTAAGGCAGAGCCTGATGAGGAACTTGAAAAGCATTACAACCACCTCTAGGTCACCAATTGCTTTTCAGTGCTTATGTGAAATAAGCTGGAAGTCTTAGTCCATCTTCTAACTGAAATTTTTTATGGCACAGGAACCATCCCCACCACAGGCCCTATTTGGCATTTTTTAGCAGTCCAAAAGAGGCCAAGGGAAATGGACATGACAACAGATAAGTTTTCATATAAGTAAGCATTCAGGCCTGGGTGAAGCATTCTGGAAAGATATACTAAATGTGGCATCTTTCGCTAAAGTGAAGGGAATAGGGTGGGGAGTTGGGAAGTAGTATAGCAACTCTGCTCCTCAGGAACAATGGCACTGTGTACTCGGGGGGGGGGGGGAGGTGAAGCTTGTGTACACAGGAGACACAGCTCGCTGGCACCTTGCCCGAGACCAAGGAACTTGCCTCTGCAGGAAGTAATAATGGCCACAAACCTCACTACTTGTATGCCCAAATACTTCAGGCTTGTTTTGGCACAAAGCAATTATTGCTATTAATATTTATGAGGGAAAAAGAAAAGACAAGTAGACAAGCTACCACCACTATGATACATGCACGCATGTTTGCAATGCACAATGCCATTTACTCTCCAAATCTCAGGGAGAGAGAAAGTATGAAGAGAAAACATTATTTTGAAGTTGCAAGTCACTTATGCTTATTTTCTTCCACCCCAAAGATAATGCAGTGGCAGTTTGACCTGAGGCTGTTTTTTAAATGAGCAAGGTGATTGTGGGGGGGGTAGGTAGAGAGTGCATGGAGAAGGATTCAAAAAGGTGGCTCCCAGTGTGGCTACCCTGGCCATGGAGTCAGCTGCCATGCACTTTCCCTGTCATGGACCATGGGGAGGGGGAAGCATGCCAAGCTGGCCTTTGAAATTGACATGTCCCCAGTGCGAGCTCTGGGGAACCCAGGCTCCACAGCACTTTCAAATCAGCTCTTGTGATTTGCAAAGACCCACAGTGCCTATGAAGGGCAGACTGGTCTGCTGGTGTGGCTGGCCGCCCCAGTTCATATGGACAGGGGTTCCATTGCCACAGAGCTATTGGCTTGCCCCTCACACACCGCTCCAGATTTCTCGGCAGTGCTCCATGAGTGGGTGCTGCGAGGCTCATGGGCCTGTGCAGCCTCTGCTCCACTTTCAGATGAGCAGTTGGATGCATGGCTCCTGGGTGGCCATGCGGAGTAGCATCTCATTTAAAAACACCCTGAGAAGCAGGATGGAAGAGAGAAGATGGATCCTATGTTTCAGGCACTGAACTAGGATTTAGTGGGGAAAGAAGTCCTAATGCTAGCTTTGCCACAAGTTTCCAATTTGTTAGTTGTATGTTAGAGCAGGCTTCCAGGCTGTATGTTAGAGCAGGCTTCCAGCCACTTAGTTTTCTTTTTGGTAAAACGGGGATAATACTTCTCTGGTACCCTGCTAATAGGACTAGTGAGTACTCCTGCAGATCTAGCTAGTTTTTGTGTTTGAGGTTCCCAGATGTGAGCCAAAGAAAAGACTATGGAGTGTAATGCATTCAAGATCAGTGTGCATTTCAGACTTTGCATTTTGTAGCTGTATCATTGCACAGCATGCGTACTGATTTTCTTCCACATACCTGTCGTTAATTGTGGTTACTATATTCAGAATACAGATCAAGCCAGGCTTAGGTTTTCATTTCAGTTTAAAACATCTTACATGCTACTTCCAATTTGGACCCTGTACATGGCAGGCGAGCCATGAGCAGCGAAAAGCTTGACTAATTTTACAACAAGGTAGGAGATGCATTTGATAGTCCTGAATATTTTAGAAAGAATCCTGTTAACAGAAACACTTTGCCCATAACAATTCACCTCAAGTGGATACCAAACTGGCCCAGAGTTTCACTATATTTTTTGCTAGTAGGGATCACACATTACTGACCATGAATGTTTGATAGTCGGGCGTAATTAGATTCTTCTGCATATGTTTGGTGGTAAACCTGTAGCTCCAAAGTTACATTTGAGATTGGTAGAAAGTACTTTCATCTACAAAAGTCTTCTGGTTTCCTTTAGGAATGATATAGATCTATAACACATTTCCCTTTCTCCTACTAGATTTCCCTGGGTATCCTGGTTTCTTTAACGCTTAGAACATTTAAAACACCGAAAAGTAGTACTTCTGTCTGTAGGGATATTGTTGAAGAGGAATTTAAGATGCAGTTACGAGTCTACTTGTGCATGGTTGAAATATTGCAATTTGAAGACATAACTGTAAGCATACTTATCAAAAGATAATGAAGGTTTTTAATGCTCTATTGGTTGAGGAAGGAACACTAATCAGGATAGGTCATTGTCTTCTGCAGCTGAAGCTTATTATAGAAACATTAATTGGTGAGTGTTACTTCTGGGCATTTTTTAATTCTCCATCCTAATTTTTATGTATTCTGTATTTAGTGACAAACCTGGCCATATGATCTAGCAGTTCAACTACATTTTAATAGGATTTCACTCTTTTTGTGTTCTGAATTGAAGATGGGATTCTATTCTGTTAACACAGTGACTGAGGACTATCGATCTTTTATTACATACAGCCCAGCAAAATCCAGCAAAAGACTACTTAATTTGCATTATTATACTGGCTATAGGGAGCCTGATCCAAACTTTCTTGTGGTCAGTGGTTAACCAGCCTTTCTTGGGCTTTTTAACAGGCCCGTAAACAACTTAAAGCCAAAATATTCCCTTGGCTATCAACACACAACTTGCATTGACTTCAGTGAAGAATGCTGTACAAGTGTCCAAGCAGTATTTCATTCTAAACAGATGCAAAATTCACTAAACAAAATTCTTGCCTGGAGGGAATTTTGGCCCCAAATAAATTAACAAACCTTCATGTTACAAATGAAGAAGAGTGGACTACTGCAGAACACCGATATTACAACTTTGCTGCTTTCCATCTACTGTGACCAGGAAAGGATAATTTTGCTTTCTGAAAAACAGCAGTGAGGAAAACCCCAATTCCTAGAATACTCTGTTTTACAAGTGGTTTTCACTAAGTAAATAATAGTATGCCGCTGATATTAAAAGTTAAGATTGTTTACAAGTTCAAAGAGCATAAGAGCATCCTGTATCTAACAAGCATGACCAGTGGCATCTGACAAAATATCATTAGCTAAGAAAACATTGGCAGTCACAATGCCAGTCTACTTTGTGCCCAGTTTTTTTTTTTTTATGAGCAATTTCCTTGCAACAATTGGAGGTTATATAGGCTGGACATTTGTACAGCTAGAAGGCAATTATTCAGTATTGTACCCAAAGGGAACCATGTGAGCTGGTTAGAACACAGGACTACTTTTTGGTTATCAGTCTATAAACCTAGTCACTCTTTGGAGTGATAAACATACAGAGCTTTCATCTTGCATTGTGACTAGCTGTTGCACCTAATAAAACTAAGAATGCAACGTGTTACTATTTTCACAACTTAATGTAACTAGGAATGAATTAGGATTCTGTACCTGCAGTAGAAAAAGGTAGACTCCTAACTTGTCTAAGACAGTTAATAATAATTGTTTGATGCTAATGTTCTCAGCAATGCATATTCCATGAAAGTTGCCTGCAACACTGTGTTCTTTTTCAGTGTTAGTAGGAGGTCCATTACCTCGGGGACATGAATTTGAACTACACGATGTTCGATTTCACTGGGGTAGAGAAAACCAGCGTGGCTCCGAACACACTGTTAATTTTAAAGCTTTTCCCATGGAGGTAAGAATGATATTACATTGCACACATCTGTATTAGCCACAAATGTTAAATCATTGCCTGATTACCTGTTAGTTTCATTTTAACGCAACAGTTCATTGATTTTATAGTAAAACCTAAAAGCTGTCATTTGAAGTGTACTTTACTGCTAGTAAATTGAGATTTGGACTTGTAGCAATGTGCCTCTAGTATATATCACATTGCATGATCAATTAGTCATAAAGTTAACCAACAGCACTATTAACTTCAAACTTACTATTACCATTCTAACAACATCTGCTGTTTCAGTACTTCCCATGTCACCTTGACTAACCACTATTGGTGGGTGGGACAAAAACTGCTGCTGGAAACCTTTCCAAAGTATATAATGAAAATACCCACTACATAAATCTAGTAGAAATCACCAGAAAATTTGCTCATACACAGCTTTTGACTTCACAATATAAGGAAATATATGGTACCTTAATATATGATACTCTCTAGTTTTAGTGCCCAGGTTTTTTTACCTTCATGATCAACTTTCAAAGAAATCTAGTCAAATATGTCCTACAGCTTTAAAATTTGAGTTGTTCAGGACATCTGGATGAAATCCTCAAACCATTTACTCCAGAGAGCTCCATTGATTTCATGGATAAAATTCTAGTGTTTTGAGGCCTGAGATGCATCTCACCTGATCCTTCTTCACACACACCTATCCTGCATATTTAAGTGCTTTCTCAATTAATCTTTTGTTTGTAATTTTTTATTTTTACATATTGTTCTTACTGTTTATCTCAATCCCTTAGGTGCGTGAAAATGAATTTCCCATCTATTTTCCTCCTAAGGACAGGAGAATAAATAATTGTCATATTGACTAATTAGACCACGAGCCTCTCGCAGCCATAAACATGCAGATTTCTGTGTGTTCATGGGTGGGGGAGCCCTGTGTGAATGATGTGGTGCATGCGCCCATGGTGAGTGGGGTGTGTGTGCACTCACCTAACATGCATCCGCACTCAACCCCCCCCACTTGTCCCCACGCACGGAGCAACCGGTGGTTACTCCATGGGTGTGGATGAGTGGGGAGCGAGTGGGGATGTGTGTGCAGCCGTGTGCATGCCCCATCCATGCACTGGCGCGCCCACGGACACACACCCCGCCCCCCCGGCGGAGCCATGTAAAAATAGCGTGTGAGGAGCCACTCGAAGAAGAACAGAAGGTTGCTACCTTGTAAACAAGGTTCTTTGAGATGGCTTTGAACATTCTCACAACACCGACCCTTCCAGCCCCACATGGAATTTTTTTCTTATATTTCTAGAAAGGATTTTAAGGAACTGTTGTTCCGAGGGGGAGAGTACTTTTTATACTAGAGGTGCTTGAGACCATCATGTGGTCTGTAGTTTGAATAAGGTGAGCGTGCAGAACCCAGTTGTGAGAATGTTCGGAGCTATCTCTAAGAACCTTCTTTACAGGGTAATAACCTTCTGATTGGCACATGTGGAGGAGTTGTTTGTAAACAAACAGCTTTATCTCCCAGTCCCCGCTGCTGCTGCTGGAGCACTACTAGGAGGCAGAGGCAGGTGAGGGATGGGGACCGGTGCCAGGGAGGGGAGGCAGAAGAACTTATTGGGGGAGAAGCTGTCTGCAGCCTGCTGCCCAGCCATGCAAGCGGGGCCCCAGCTAGCTGCAGGGCCATGTGCAGTCGCACATGTGGCATATGCCTGGGGCCGGCCCTGGCCATGCCCACGTACAGCTACTTCTGGTCAGGCACTGTCCTTCCCTCTGCTCAGCACCTGCCGCTCTACTAGTCCAGTCCCTCCACTGGTGCTAGCTGTCTAAAGTGTCGTGGCCTGCAGGTTACATTCCTCCCCTCCACTCAAGTGAGACTACTCTTCTCAAAATCATCAATGACCTTCTTAAAGTCTGGTCTAAGGGCCTCTTTTTTTACCCAAGCCCAGCTCAATCTCCCTGCCTTTTTTGACACTATTGACCACAGTCTCCTTGATTCTCTTTACTCCCCAGGGCTCAGTTCTTAGCTGGTTCCCTTCCTATCTCTCTAACCATTTCTTTAATGTATCTTTTGCTGGTACCTCTTTCACTTCACTTCCTCTGCCCTTGGCCCCTTCTCTTCTCACTTTACACTCTATCAATGGGAAAAGTCCATTGAATTTTAAGGCGTCCAGTATCATCTGTATGCTGATAACACTCAAGTCTCTCTCTCTCTCTCCCCACCACCCCACATTCAGTCTTGCATCACCCACTGTCTCTTGAATATCTATTTTGATGTCTCACCATCAACTCAAACTTAATATATCCAAGAATGAGCTCCTTATCTCCGCTCCCACCATACCTTCCCCCTCCCTCTTCCCTCTATATTTCCATTGATGGTGTCACCATCGAACTTGTCCCTCAGGCATGTAGCCTTGGGTGGAATGGGGTGATCTTTGACTCCTCCCTCTCCTTTGCACCTCAGATTCAGTCTATTGTTAAGGTCTGTTAATAATAAATAATAAATAATATTAACAACCACACTTCATATGACTAGTATGGAGAGGATAAACCAGGATTATGACATTTCTAAGTGACCACCTCCCCCCCCCCCCCCCCCCCCCCCCCCCCCCCCCCCCCCCCCCCCCCCCCCCCTTCTTCTGCCCTTAACTATAGTTTAAGTCTTACATGTCAAAATTTGATGACAGTCTGAGTTCATGTAAAGTGGTGGCACAGATTCACTGACATAGTGAGACTGCACCAATTTACCCTAACCGACTATTTGGCTAAAAGCACATGCAAATACTGTTAGAAACCCATGTAAACATGCAGTCACATTTTTTTTAACGTGTGCAGTATAGTTATATTTTTCTAAAGATTTGATATATAAGCCAAGTTCTAGCCCGCCCTGGGATAGATGTATAATCTTCCCATAGCTATCAAATCAATATTAATATGAATCTGCTCACAAAGCCATATCGATTATTCTTATCTGAAGGGAAGGTGGAGGAACAATTGCCATTGATAGGTTGGGAACCATGTGATCATATATCCTCACAGCATAAGTCTTACTCTGCCACATGTTGCTGTCTGGACTGCATGGTCTTTCTGTGGCATGGCCTCTTTGAATTCTTTTGTGGGAGTATGGTGGTTGAGGAGCCAGACATCTGAGAAGCTTCTGCCTGGGACTTCCCCTTGGCTTTCCAGTTTTCTAGCCTTGTGTTATGCATACAGCTAGAATGTTGCCCAAACTATATAAAGTATGCCCTGGATCACTAGGAAAGTTTCTTACAGGTTACAGAACTTTAGAGGCTAATCCAGGGGTGAGGAACCTCTGGTCTATGCGCCAAATTTGGCTGTAGGTGCTTTTTTATTTGGTCCCTTTCCAATTCCTAGATCCAGTCTCTGCTCTCAAGTACGGTGTAAGCAAGCTCAAGGGAAGGAAGCAGAGGTGGGTGCCCATACTCAAGGACAGAGGGTAGCTTCATGGCATGGACCCTACTAGTACTGCTGCTAATTTCTATAGCACTACTAGGTGTATGCAGCACTTTACAGTCACAGATTTGTGGAGACTGATTCCTGCCCAGTGGGATTACAATCTAAAACGAACATGGGTGAGGGGAACACAGGGAGAGACAGACAGACAGACAGACACACACACATTCCCATTTTACAGATGGGGAACTGAGGCTGAGAAGTTGTGACTTGCCCAAGGCCACCCAGTGAGTTTATGGCTAAGGTGGGATTTGAAACCTGGCTTCCCAGGTCCAATTCCAGTACCTTATCCGCTACACCACATTGGCTCACATACACCACGCTGGCTTTCATGATTCCATGATCTGGACCCTCCCTTGTCTTCTTCCATCCTTAGCACACCCCAAAAGTACCCTGTTGTCAACTCCTATTCAGCTGGTGAAGCCTGTACTAAATGCAAATTCTTGTCTCTGAAACCTGGAAGAATTTCCAGTACCGATAATAAGAACTTGAAGTAAGACATTTAGGAAGAATGTAACCAGCTGGATGAACAATGAGATGAACAACAAAATCATACATTGATCACTAAATCCACAAATACCTCACCATAGTCTATACTTATTTACACCAATGTACCTCTTGATGTAATTTCACTGAAGCTAATGAGGAAAATTTGGATCTAAACCAATCTATTTGACATGATCTATGGAGCCAGATTATCTACTTACCAAAGCAGCAGCTTGATTTTGAATTTTAATTCTAAGGTAGTAGGACCCATCCTGCAAATCCTTATACTTGTTGGTGAAGGCCAGATATTTACTGGACAGCTACAGAATATCCTAATGATTCTTGTAAAACAGGACTTTAGAAAGGAACGTTACTTTTAAAAGACTATACTGCCAAGTTCTTCACCCTTGACATCATGACTTTTGATAGGAATTAAGCAATATCCTGTGTCTTTATGTGAAACAATATATTATTTTCTAACTAGACATCTTGGAAACTTGCTCAAGGTTAGGACATTTTGGTTCATGGTAAATAGATTAGTGAGTTAGAGGTTTGCAGGGTGACCTCTGGAACGGACACACGAGATAATTTGTGTTGCTGTCTTGACAAAAATGCTGTTCATGCGCCTTAGAAGTGTTGAGTTCTTCGTTATTTTTATTATCTAACATTCAGTAGAGACTTTTTTTTAAAAAAAAATCTGTCATGGCTGAAAAACAAATCAAAATGTTGACTTTAATATGTTATCATTTTCATGGTAACATCTGTAGTTGCCATCAGAGAGAGAAGGTGAACACAGCAGTAAACTGCATTCTAATGTAAACACTGTAACATCTTCTTTTACATGTACTGTACAGCTTGTTACAACCAACCTTCCTCCCTGTGTCCCTAGAAAAATAAAATTTCGAAGTTCGCCTTTCAGCCAAAGATTGGGAGGAGGCAATTCATGAACCCTTTACCCTTGCTTAGAATTCACAGACAATTTTTCCCCCACTGGACAATAAGCAGTAACCTCTCAGCTTTCTATTTGTAATA
The DNA here is from genome assembly GCA_003113815.1 of Sphenodon punctatus. Lineage (NCBI taxonomy): Eukaryota > Metazoa > Chordata > Lepidosauria > Sphenodontia > Sphenodontidae > Sphenodon > Sphenodon punctatus. The sequence continues at coordinate 257,106 of QEPC01005418.1, read as the reverse complement.
AATGTTTCTTACAAATAAATGGAATTAGATTGTAAGTGTTAGATTATAGCTTGTCCAGTGTTTCAGCACAAGGAGCTAAGGGGCAGTAAGTTATGCCCTTATAGAGTTATGAGGGCTGAGCAGTCCTTTGGCTTCGTATGAAGGAAATTAGTAATGGGTATTGAAGCCCACCTTTTGTTCCCCAGAGCAGTTGAAAAATGGGCAGGGAGGGATGGGGAATAGGAGAGAGAGGATTGGGGCCAGTGTGAGGATGGGGCTGAGGTTAGTAATTTGTTCCTGATATTGGTCAACAGCAAAATTACCATCCTTCTGGAATAACAGGAAAGCAGAGAGGGAATTGTTCCTCAGAGGATTGCCTCTAAGGTACACTGTTTTAAGTACACAGTATTTGGATCAGGAGGTATGGGGGATCCTGGTTCAAGACTTGTTTTAGCCAGAAACTCACTGGGTAACCTTGGGCCAGTCACAATATTCTCTCCGTCTAACCTACCTCAGAGTTGTTGTGAGGATTAAAAATTGTGTTCATTAGTTTATATGTAAAGCACTCAGTGCTGCCATAGCAGGTGGGGGCACTATATAAAAATAAATATTATTATTATTACTGATGAGGTGGTGCAGCAGCCTTCAATGGGACTCCTCTGGAGTAAGTAGTTTAAAGATTACAGCCACAGTCCTAATGGAACAGTCACTTTTCAATTAAATCACTGACAGCTACTATGGCCGGGGTGGGGAACCTTTTCTGTCCTGGGGGCCACATTGAATATTAGTACAAGCTCCGAGGGCCACATAGATGTTGGGGCGAGGGTGCTTAACGGGTGTATTAAAAAAAAAAAAGGAGACTCCAGATCATGGCTCTAGATTATGGATCTATCCCCTAGCCTTGTGTGCATGCCCTCCTCTCTCTTCCATTATCCTGAGCTCAGTTTTTCAGTGCTTGTGGGGAGAGATTAGATCCAGGAGCCAGATCCAGGCACTGGAAAGGGACCACATAAAAACTTGCCGAGGGCCGCATTTGGCCCCCGGGCCTGAGGTTCCCCGTTCCTGTACTATGGAATAAAGTTAAGAATGATTAAAAACAACAACAGAAGTTTTGTCTCAATGCTGTCAAACCGTTAGGAGAATGGAGAATTCCCCGGTAATCCATCCCTATAAAACATTGGCTGCTGTAAGCTTGGGATGCACATAATGTTGAACAAATGCAGCTCTTTTCCTTAAACAGCCCGTCAGTGGAAGGGATAATCTATAAACCACTCAAACACATTTAAAGGATTAAAGGATGAGAAAAACATTGCGTTTTTCTCTATCCTATGAAATGTCAGCAAAATAAAAATGCTTGCAGCTGACTGCAGATTTCAAGTTGTAAGTTTTGACCAATAAAAAATAAATAAAATACTGCCTTTTACAGAATCTAATACAAAGCAAAGTCATCTGCAATTACTTGTTACAATTTATTTATTTTTATTTATTTATTTCCTTATATTTATATGCCGCCCCCCCATGCCTACGGCATCTCGGGGCGGCTTCCAACATAATATAAAACAGTTTTTTAACATAAAAAGTCTACAACATCTTAATTAAAACAAATGTAAAACACCCCCCACAGAAATTAATCCACCCCACACCCTCCCCTCCGAAGGCCTGGGCGAACAGCCAAGTCTTACAAATACGTCGAAAGGCCACCAGGCCTGGGGCCAGGTGAGCCTCCTCCGGGAGGGAGTTCCACAACCGCGGCCTGGCCACCGAGAACGCCCTCTCCATTGTGGCCCCCCGTCTTACATGGGGGACCTCCAGAAAGGTGCCCCCGGTGGACCGAAGGGATCACTCTGAGGCGCGGAGGGCAAGGCGGTCCCCGAGTTATGAGGGGCCCAGACCATGCAGGGCTTTGTAAATCAATACTAACACCTTGAATCTGGCTCGGTACGCTATAGGCAGCCAGTGCA